>JAOYSI010059559.1:0-24140 GCA_025775065.1 Hiodon alosoides
CCGACCGGTGGGGAGAGCTCTAGCCACAACGTTCTCCCATCATCTGATGCGACCAATCCAACCGGACCGGACGTGCAAGCAGCATGTCTATAATCCCCGAAAAAACCTTCGCTACCTCAGCCACCGATCACCGCTGGCACGCGGGGAAACCAACATTCCCCAGCAACCCCACAGAGATGTTTCGGAATCCCGCCCCTCGGGTGTTTGTACGGACAGACCAGAAGTGTGGAGACCCTGGCCTTAAAACGGAGTGAGCGAGGGCTCACTAGGACATTAATATACACGCAATATAATATATATGGACGTAATTAATCGACTCCAAGTATTATTCCCCTAATGTTATTTATTTTCATCAACTTCAAAGTATTATTCCTCTAATGGTATTTATTTTTATCAACTTCAAAGTATTATTCCTCTAATCCCCTCCCATTGCAATGACAATATAATTGTTTTCCTTTATCTCTACTACTACCTATAACTGCAATTAGTAAGACGGATTTGTTGCATACTCAACAAAATTTCCTTGTACTATCCGAGAGGTTCAAAGAAATGTTCCAGATTCAATTAACCACACGTGAACTGTGTACATACTGTATTCTATTCTGCACATTATTTATTTTTGTATTGTCTTTACCCCATTCGTGTATATTTTGTAGTAAAAAATATTTCTTAAATCACTAATGGTCCTTTGGCCTTTATTTGAATTGGTTATAGAAAATTATTGTGATTGCTATTCTACTAATTCTCCTTTTAGAGACGCGCGTTTCCGAATTGTCAATCTAAATTAGTCTACTAGGACATTTAAATTTAAAGGAAATTTCCTGGTTACCCGAATGCATTGCAAAGGTGCGAAGGCACGGGTGCTGTCTCCATTTGAGCGGTGAAATTAACACCTGTGCCATGTCTCAGACAAAATGATTACAAAACCGTAAAGGCAAATCAAGGAGGTGGTAAGCACTGAATACTAAGAGGTGCGACGAGTGGAAACAACTTTGTTTGGAAAGGTTACCAGAGTGTGAACGAAGACGTTACACCTGCTGTCTACTGAGAAACGTTTTCTATTTAAAAATTATTGTATTAATGGAACTTTAGTGTTATCATATACATCGCACATTGACCTCACGTATTTAACTACTTTGACCTTTCTGGTTATATAAATACACACTGTAACTTGCAAGTTTCTCAATTTTACGTTGGTTCAAAAACTTTAAGGTCTACTTCGGCTTATTTGATCATTGCAATAATCTTAAATTTGGGATTAAAATAAAGGGAAACACAAACGGATACTATTGACGTTCGATTGCGTGTCGTCCATTTGTTTCCTGCTTTGTTCCATGTCAGAATTAGCTCCCCATACAGATGAGGGGGGATCTTACAATAGCTACAGTAAGGGGAGGAGAGTTCCTCTCGCCTGGCATTCTCAGGCACATTGTTAAAACTGTCGCACGCTTTAACACTATCATGTGAATCTAGTGTTAACACCTCGAGTGTCGTGTGCCATCCAAAGCAACCCGTGCTCGCGGAAGTGTCGCCTACCTGGCTTAATCTGCATAAACAGACACGCGTCGTGTCTAGACAGTTCCATCAGCCGTTTGGTGTTCTTTGATTTTCTAAGGCTTTACCGCCACGAGAACGACTTGGAAAGGAAGTAGAAGGTGAGAAGTCCACAGCAAAGGTGCTAGCCATTGTGTGCCTGCAGAATAGTAGGGTATTCTTAGCATAACAACTTAATTCTGCTGGAGCTGTACAATTAAAAGTGAAAAATTACCTGAGAGCATTGAGAGAATAGGTTACAGATCCTGACATGAGAAATCTGAAATATCTGTTATAAATTCAAGACACACGAAAACACATCAAGATTAATAATAAATATCTGTGTGTATTTCCAAGTGTACTTCCACAGGCACTAGTATCGTGCGCGAACTTACCTTTCTATTAATTTTAAATTCAAGAGTTGAGTTGTCCCAATAAATTTCATCTCCGTCTTTTTAATCCTGAGCTGACGTTTGGAGTAAAACCTGAAGCATGCCTTGTGGGCCTTATTAAGGGTGGTGCGTAGCCATGTTTTTCCCATTTGATACACTGACGCTGGGACCATATGAAATCTTAGGTCCTAGACATTTGTATTGAACTGCATTTTCTATGTTGTTTAATGCAGTTAAATGAGGAGCAATTATTATGTAGCCTAATTTTTTATTTCGACTCAGCCTTAACCCTTGTGTCAGTCTTTGAGGTCTCGCTCGTATTTCCTAATTATAGCTAGGGTATATGTCTATAATATATGTCACTATTTTGTTGTGGTAAATGATCCATTCTGTCTTGAAACCCTTATGTAAAGACGGTTGTGAAAATTTGAGGCGAATGAAGTAGATTTCAAAACGCGATTTAAATAGTTCTCGAAATACACACATATAAATATTAATCAATACCATTTCTCAATAACTCAATGGAAAAGTGTTTTCGATGCGTGTTTCCTACTCGCCTGACCTGGGAATTATCGATTTCGTATTACCGTCAAATGGAGCTTTTGACACCTGATGCATGCGCATGCATCAGACAAAGGAACCAACAGACCATTGATTGCACGTCTACTTCCTAGTTAATGTTGTGGAGATTCACGGGTGACAACACTAGGAAACTAAACACCGGGATCGCGAAACCCCCTGAGAACATAAGATATGTCGTTTTCTTATAAGCAGCACTCATGGATATTTTACGTCAGAAATATGTATATATCTAACTGCTATTATGCAATGCAGGTCCTTTAATTACGCGTCTATAAAAAGCAATGAGTGTTTGGGACAGTTTTATTTTTAAATTTTTACATAAATTTGACTATAGATCTGTGCACCCCTCCCCGTTCGGTAACTTTAAGTGTGGCAATGTGAATCGTAAGGCAGCAAATAGCTTAATATGACTAAATGACGGTAGGAGCGAGAAAAGGAGTCTTGAAGGTCTAAATCTGGACCGGAACCTAGAATTTGGATGGCGGAACCTTTGGTGTTCCCTGGTGTGGCTTTCAGGTAAATCTCACCGTCTGCGGGAACGAAAGTACGTGTTTCCGACTGTGGGGGAGTGTCGTGGTCAGGACAACCATCCCCATGACCGCGTGACATTTATTTGACGGCTGGTCAAAGAAAAACTAGAATTTCAATGGTCAGATTCGCGCTCACAAAACAAGCTCTTCAAAAAAAGATTTAAATTTACACCAATCACAATGGAAATACAAAATTTATACAAATATACAGTCTTTTATTCAAGGATTTACGCAAAAAATATAGATTTTCAAGAATTGCAAAAACATTAATTTTATCCTTTTATATAGATTTAAAATGTTGATTAGAACTGAGTAAGATATAAATTTTAAATTAATTTATTTCAGATTTGGTTGCTGATTTGCATCAAAATATATTGAAATAACATGTCCTCAAAGATCAAATGTTCTTACATTGTGACAATATATTATAGCTTATCACTTTTATAGCGATATTTTTTTTTCTTCATGCAACGCAATATATATTACATATGTATTCAGTAACTCCTCTCTTGATCAATTAAGGCCAGGGTCTCCACACTGCTTGCCCGTGCGTGTGAACACAAGAAGCAGGGGAGTTAGAAACGTCTCTGTCCGTTCGCTGAGCAATATTGGAGTCTCCATGTGCCAGTGGTGATCTGCAGCAAAGGGAATGATTGTTTCTTATCGCAGTATCGCAGACCTGCTGTCTGCCCTCGAAGTCCTGGGGGCATGATTGTACAGACTGCACCATTGAACGAATCTGAGGAAGGTGAGGGGCGAGGCGAGTCACTGAGTTCTGGCTGATTGGTCCCAGAAGACAGTGGGAGAACGTGGTGACCAAGGCTCTTTCTACCCGTCGATCCTCCACGTCGTTCCGCAGGAAAAGCGCCGCTCTATGCAGACAAGCCAAGAACCCGTCCCGAAAGGGCTGCTTTTCTGAACTGTCATCCATCCTTATGTTCCTAGTATCCTTCAGGAAAAGCACTGTGCGCTCCAGTATCTCGGCTTTCTCTGCTCGTTGCTTGGTCTGTAGCAGCAGGGCTTGCAGGCGTTCGACACTGCGGTTGATTCTTTCCCTTCGACGCCGCTCTACTTGCGGTTTCAGCAGCTACAGAGAGAAGGTGGCCAAGCGGGTGGTCAATTTACATTGTTACTATCAAACGTCACCTGTTTAACAAACATATGTGGTCATAGAGCGGAAACTAAGAATGCTGCACTATTCTGCAGGACAAAAAATAACACATTTTGTGTAGTGGATGCCCAGGTTTGCTGTTAGTTTCGTATGCGAACTTACCTTTCTAATTGTTTTCACTTCAAGAGGTTGACTTGTCCCAATCAATTTCATCTTCTTAGTTTAACGTTTTTCTCGTCCTGAGCTGACGCTAAGAGTAAAATCTGAAAGCCCCTGAGTTCAGTTGCGGTTTTATAACTCGTTATAACCTTGCCCGTTAGCTTCTGATTGGCTGCGTGTCTTGTGGGCGTTATTCAGCGTGGTGAGTTTCCAGACTCGACATTGAGATCACATTTCAACTTCTGGGGTTCACGAAAAACAATTCCTTAGCATTGAATTTAGTGTATATTTTAAAGCATTTGAGCATAAAGATTGTTACTTTTCAGCACTATGTAATAAAACGTTTACATCGTTTTGATTGTTACACCTACGAAAGGGTTGTTTACGCTACAAATGCTTATTTTTTTAAAAGAAACGTTTCAGTTCATCGTTGACCGAGCCAGACTACCATTATTACCGAGTAAAGACGTTTTTCCTTTAAGTTGACTCACATCTCGTAATTTATAAGCAATTACCTCCCAGTGGTTATTTTTTATTTTCCCTTTGTCATAATTTGGTCGTGATGATTTTGTCTTCTCCAGATTTAAAACCCTTCTTGAGACTTAATTATAATTCTGAACTTCAGAATTTTGTTTTATTTAATAATATCATTGTTCGAATCTTAAAATGACCATAGCAAGTATACGTATTTTTATGCATGTTTCCCACGCGTCTGACCTGAAAAGTGTCAAGTTAGTACAACCAACAAATGGGATCTTTGACACCTGAGGCACGCGTATGCATCCGACAAAGGAACCAATAGACGATTGATAGCAAGTCCGCTTCCGAGTGCACCTCATGGGAAACAAAATCACAGGTGACAAAATCATGTATTGAAATGTTCTCGTGTCACCCAATGATGTTCACAACGAACAAGATATTTTCCTTTAAAAATCATTTTAAATCATTAAATCTTCTTTATTTTCGACATTGAGCTTAGTTTTCAGTGTAGGTGGACAGAAGAATGATTATTTTCTTTCATGGGTCTAAAGGGTACGGCAGTGTTAGCGCGTAGGACTTTTTATTTTTTCAACTTAGATCTCACATTATGAGGGAAAGAAAGAATGTGTTTCGGACTGTGGGGGAATGTCGTGATCGTCTGAACAAAGTGTTAAGTACCCCGCCACGTTAGAAGCCTACTTGGCGACATATAGAAACGTCGCCACCTCGGAAACAAAGGACGCCGCGTAGAGCTCGTGCCTTTTACGCACCTCGTATGTAGCCCATCAGAGAGAATAAAGATAAAGATAACGAAGGGTGTGAACTTCCATCCCAAGTGCCGGATGTGGGTTTTTACATTTGCAACAGAAAGGACTTCAAGCACTACAGACATTTAAGAAAATGTTTAAACTAAGATTTATATAGGAGCAATATACAGTGAAGTTAAAAGTGTGAATTTAAACAACGTTTTCAACAAACACATGTTAACGTGAATAAAAATATTTTTTTATTTTGTGAATTATATATATATATATATATATATACACACATACAGATCTTATAACAAAATGATATGCAAAAATTACAAATATAAGTACTTGAATGGCGACCAAATGCATTCTTTATCCTTTCATATTTAGATTGAATATATATATATATATATATATATATATATATAAAACATGATTAACATGTCTTTAAGGATCAGGTGTTTTTACACCATGACAATATATTACTAATAGGCCTACTATATATTTTCCCTTTTAGGGCAATATTTATTATGTTATATATTTATTATATATGTATTCAGTAACTCGTCTCTTGATACATTTTAAGACCAGGGTCTCCACACTGTTTGCCTGTGCGTGGGAACACACGAAGCAGAAGAGGTTGGAACGTCTCTGTCCGTTTGCTGGGCAATGTTGTAGTCTCCGCGCGCCAGCGGTGATCTGCAGCAGGGGGAACGATTGTTTTTTTGAAAATTGCAGACCTCCTGTCTACTCTCCCAGTGCTGGGGGCATGATTGTACAGACTGCACCATTGAACGAAACTGAGGAAGGTGGGGGGTCAGGCGAGTCATGGAGTCCAGGCTGACTGGTCGCGTGAGACACTGGGAGAATGTGGGGACTAGGGCTCTCTCTACCTGTCGCTCCTCCACGTCGTTCCGCAGAAATAGCACCGCTCTATGCAGACAAGCCGAGAACCCGTCCTGGAACTGCTGCTTTTCTGACATTTCGTGCACACATCGGTTCTCGGATTTCTTTAGGAATAGGACTGTCCGCTCCAGTATCTCGGCTTTCTCCACTCGTCGCTTGGTCTGCTGCAGCAGCCCTTTCAGGTTTTCCACGCTGCGATTAATTCGCTCCCGTCGACGCCTTTCTACTTGTGGTTTCAGCAGCTACAGAGATAAAACGAGAATGTGGTGAGAGGGAGGTATAATCTAGTAAGAAAATCCAGTAGTGCAGAGTTACATCAATTTCTAAATATTAATCGACGGTTGATTCATAACATTTTATCGTGCTCTAAATAAAAACCACATGAAAGACACGGGATGGGCGTCTGTCATGTAAAAGATTATGACGTCAATGTATGCAAACTTACCTTTCTGGTAATTCTATCTTCAATAGTTTGCGCTGTCTCAGTCAATTTCATCTTCTTAGTTAAATGTATTTTTCTCGAGTTGACGTTAGGAGCAAACATTGAACTCCAGTAGGTTCAGTTGCCGGTTATAACTCGTGCTGGAAGCTGCTGTCAGTAATATTTGATTGGGCAACTTGTCTTGTGGGCGTAATTCAGGGAGGTGTGACCCCGCCCACTCACTCAAACTGTGGGCTCCCTTTTTCATGCAGTGGGATTTAATCTAAAAGTTTTTAAAAATCTATTTATCACACCTTTACATTCAGATCATATTCTTCATGTTACAATCATATTATTGATGTTCCATAAATAGTTATGTAAGCAATGAATGTGTTTTAAACTAGATATTTTGCAGCATGTAAAATCGGCATGGTATTTCTTCACTAGTCAAATATTTTTTAATAATCGTGTTGCTGGATAAAGGCCATAATCTCCATGGGTCAGCCTTTTTATGTGCAAGTTTCCCACGCGTTTGACCTGGGGAAGGTCAGTATTACAATCGCATTGGAACATCTACACGTATCGAAGCCGATGTGTGCATCTTACCAAGAAAGCATTAAACCATAAATAGCGCTTCATCGAGAGACGGAGGAGGATCAAAGGGTAAAGAAGATACAAGACGTGTAAACAGCAGGATCGAATAGCAGCGCTAGAATGTGTGTTTAGAAATGAGTTGTTCGATAAGCGCTAGCTGCAATAATTAAGCTGTGTTATCAATAATTAAACATCTTCTATTAATGAAATCTTGAATCAAACATCTTGTTTGCAACGGATTAATTCTCACAGGTGACAATAAAAGAAAGGAAAAGAAAGACCCCCGTTTCACTTCTTGGTCGCTTAAGCATTTGGTCTGAGACATTTAATAGGTGCGAATGCCACACGTCTGACTGAAAGGTGAAGACATGTGCCTTTTCTTCCACGTTCTTCAAACATTTAGTTGTAATCGACGGGTGTGAACACGGAAGCGGTGGACGTGAATTTTAAAAGCGAATTGTTGGGGGGTAAAGGACAACTTTTAGATTCTAAACTGGACCGTTAAATTCTTCATTTTGCGCTGGCAAACAAAGCGAGAAAATTAAACGAAAAACCTTTCTAAGGAAATGTGGACGACTGGCTCCTGGCCAAGTATCAGAAAGAATATCCTCTATCCATGACGCAAAAACTAAAATGTTGTAGCCTATTCTTTAAAAGTTAGCTAAGTCCCGAGATCAAGTAGATAGTAGGAATATTTGTCAACCTTCCATGAGAAATGCCGTCTCCATTTCATTTGTATTCAAATCAAGCCTTTCAGTAAAAAAATAAAAATGAAAGAACGAAGGAATGTATTTCGAACTGTGATGGAGAAGTTGACGTCGTGGTCACTCCTACGACCGCAAGAAATTGCAAGCTTGTTGATGAAAATTCTGACAATATTGATGAGTGTCAGAGTGGCGCTCTCTAACCAAGCACGGTTAACGTTGAAATAAAAAAAAACTTTTAAAATACCTAATTGTAAAGATAAATTCGTATTTTCTGTTTTGTTTTTTTAAATGTAACAGAATGAGAATTAGATTCAAGTCTGTACGACCGCAGTGTGTACTTCGCATTCGACTCTAGCGATCAGTTCTCTCTGTCCCATTTAACGTGCTAATGGTAATCAAGTATAATAAAATAAAGTGTTAATCCCCTAGGAGCGGGAGTTTTTGCTTTAATCTCCTTCAACATTTCGTTCCCACGGCGGCCGAACCTTGTGATCTCGTGCACTGCGACATCTAAGGTGCCGCCACTGAAAAAAGGAACACAGAGCGCGTGCCTCTTACACACAGAGATGTGAATGTGGGAACACGAGTCTGTATTTTTGGATGTTTGCGAGAGATAACAGATGTTTTCATAAGGATTTTTTAACAGTATTAACCTTTAAAATAATGTTCTTCGTGGGACCATGATATATCGAAGTAAATTGTTCGAATTCTATTAAAGCATTCGAATATTAATGTGAATAGAACAAAGGAAAAACTTCATTCGCGAATGAAAAATATACATATATTTTATTGTAACAAAAGGCACAAACGTACAAATATATTTTTGTTCTTCAAGGATCAAGTGTTTTAACACTAACAATATATTATTGATAGGCCTACGAATAGGTTTTCTGTCTTTATGTAACTCATATATATATTATATTATATTTTAAGTCCTCTCTCAATCCGTTTTAAGGCCAGGGTCTCCACACTGCCGCCCCGTGCGTGGGAACACACGAAGGTGCGGAGACATGAATATTTCTTTCTGTTCCCTGAGGAATGTTGAAGTCTCCGTGTGCCAACGGTGATCTGTGATTTATTCGAGTATCAGAAACCTGTTCGCTGCTGCCCCAGTCCCGTTGCCACAACTGGACCGATGGCACCATGGGTGTAATCTGTGGCAGGCGAGGGGCCAGAAGAGTCGTGGAGTCCTGGTTGATTGGTTGCACGAGGCACTGGGAGAACGTGGTGGCCACGGTTCTCTCTACCCGTCGCCCCTCCGCGTCGTTCCGCAGGAATAGCGCTGCTCTATGCAGACAAGCCGAGAACCCGTCCCGAAAGTGCTGCTTTTCCGCACTTTCGTTCTGCGCACTGTTCCTACTTTTCTTCAGGAAGAAGACTGTTCGCTCCAGTATCTCGGCTTTCTCCATCCGTCGACAGACTTGGTCCTGTCAGGCGAAAAGTAGTTAATACACGATAAGTAACCCGTTCTTGTAACTTTCTGTATCCGGTTATTCAAAGTGATAGAGATTAAACTCGTAATTGTGGATTCTGAGTCATTACGGATAGAAGCAAAAATATCTAAAAGTTCTGTAACCGCTCTAGTTTGTGGTGAGTATGGCATTGGAAAACCGGTAGTGGGAGTAAATAGGGGAGCGTGCTCACCTGTTGCTGGGGCTCCTGCAGCAGCAGCGATCTTAACCTGTCCAGACTGCGGTTTATTCTCTCTCTCCGTTGCCTCTCTACTTGCGGTTTCAGTAGCTGTAGAAACAAAATTCGGTGTTATGGGGATGTCTTCTCTCATTTCTGCATTCTGAAAAATATGCTAATATTTTATGATTAAATAGGTCAGCATTGATGTTGATAACATCTGGATAGCATTTACCATTACAAATAACACCTTTTCAGAAACGTTACCTTTTTTTTCGGTTTTAACTCCTCACTTGGTTTGGTCAAAAGAGATTTCATTTTTCCACTGATAACCTTTTGTTGCTTACAGTCCATACAAAACAAAAACAAAAACAAATAACTTGAGATTTACTTGTTTACTTGAGTCCAGGATATTTAACGCATCTAGTCCCTGTGACCACTCTTCAATAAACACCTTTAATGACAGTCGTCTTAAATACCGTTGGTGAACAGTGACGTCTCTGACTCCTCCCTCTTTTAATTCAGATGTAAATTTATATCAGAACTTCTGAAGTTCCACGTCTGTTGGAAAAAATAACTTATAGATTGATTTCTCTTACAACCCGACCTTTTTAGACGCTGTGTTAATTGTAATATATAAAATGCTTATATTCTAAAATGTATTTATTTGCGTTGAAATGGTGTTCATCTTGAAGGTTCCAATCGTGAGCGTCTATCAATTAATGACTGGCAATGCTATAACGCTCATGACACGACAGCATCACGACGGAGTGGGGAATGAATTTTTTGGAATACACTGGCATGTAATAATGTTTCCCAAAAATAAACTGGATATGTTGAATCTATCACGGCATACGTGGTTATTTTCTTTTAAAAACTCAATTAACGTACCGTACAAACATTTAAAAAATAATTAACAATATGACGCGTCTTTTTAAAAATAGAAAAGGTTGTGTTTCGAATACTTAATTTGTGATGAGGGAAGGGCTCGGATTCTTTAAGTACAAGGATAAAATATCTCATCTTGGGTGCTGGAGGGCACGCGCTGGTATAAGTGTGATTTCCCATTGTTTTAGGAACGCCTCCTCGAACTTTGATGTGTATCCTCACGTTGGATCACAATCGGTCAAAAAATTATAATCACGAAGTGAGTGTAAACCTATCACGTGTTATAAGAGAATGCGAAATTAATTAGACTAGCACGCTAACACAACTGGGGGAAAGTAGTTTTCATAGCATGTCATAGGCTTAGTGAATTCGGGAAAATAGCTATTCCATCCGATAAACAAACAGACTACGGTAGCTAACGATTTGTTTGACAGTTTTGCTATCCATCTTCGAAAAAAACTGACGAAATAAATGAAAGCTCAAAATGGCGCGCATGGTCTCTGCTCTCCAAACCCTATTATCATAATCAAGGAATTAATGGATAGGCTGAAATTAATAGAAACTTCAAACAAGAATATATATTATGAAGCGGCGAGAGATAAAGATTTCCAAAAGGTTTATAAACACTTTTGATTTCGATTTCATATTAATGCGGTCTGGAATGAACGGAATAAAATTTACAGCAAAGCTGCAGAATATTAGATTTCAGAGCATAAAAAGCGCGATGCATATACCGAAGTGTAGCCCATATTAACACAACGCTTACGTCTGCAATATAAAATATACTCTGCAACTACGAATAATATATTTCTCCTTTAGTACATTATTGTCCCACGCCTTAAAAATGTACTGTAAAACTGGCCAATGTGACTTAAACATTACAGTAAAGCCAATTAATAGCTAATCCATTCATTGCATTAAGGCGTAGAGGCTAGCTGGGTTAGCACTTTGGGCGGTCACTAAAGGAATATTGGTTTTATATGCCTCTGTTGTTCCCTTAAGGATACCCGTCTTTTGTATGGTCATTATTCATGCTGGCCTAATCCACGGCGGGCGGGCAATGAGGAGGGAATGGTCTTTCATTGGGCATTAATTAACGATGGCGACAACACAATGCGGCGGCCGCTGTTCAGTGTCGACTTTTCATTGCAATATGAATGGAAGCCGGAGCTGCGGGGGGTGCGCGCTTGAGGGGGCGGGGACGCGCGCCCATTGACTGTGCGCACCACTAACAGTGCGAGCTAAATTGAATTCCCCTGGTAAACATCTGGCCGTTTGGACCCCTCGCCTGCCCCCATAATTAGTGCAAATGTTTCGCCTTTGTAACTGGCCCTCCCCCCGATAATTTATGTGGTAAAATTAATTTTACCACATAAATGCGTCCCACGGATTAAATAGTGATCGGCAATTCTAAAATATTAATATAATCAATGTTTATCTTGGCACTTTATAATCTGTAAACAATCCTGGTGTAAAGTGCGTTCGCAATTTACATAATTTTATTCAATAGCGTTTCCTTTTTGGAAAAAATAAAATACTTACAATAAAAATAAAATTTTATTGAATTCGATTAAAGTTTAGATTTGGTCCCAAACAAAGTCTGTAGGCCCAGTACTTCTACCTTTACTTTTCACGAAAGATTTTTGAACAAACATTGCTTTTCAATTGACTTTTAAAGTCGATGAACTAACATTATACTGATGGAAGACAAGAAAAAGAAAAGGAAAAGAAGATCATTAATTTAACGCAGAATCAATACAATCTATAATGTAAAATCAATACGTCGTTTTTGTTAAAGGGCGATTTTACTTGACTTAAAACCTGTAACATTTAATTGTGCAAACGTAAGGCAGAACCGTGGAGCCAGATAATTGTAATAAAACAATGACTGGCAAACCCTCTTAGTGTGCAGCCTTTAATTCCAGGCAAGCGCCGAAGCACTACAGTCAACCAATTATTATCCTAACCGAATCGATTTAACTTATTTTGCCCTAGTTTTAAAAAATGTAAATATTAAAAAAAAACTACATCCTCTCCTATTCATTTTGCAATATATATTCGGTCAGAGATGGCTCGTGAGCATTGTTGAATTCATGTCGAATAATATAAACGCTGTGTCATAACGATTTTAGAGAACAGACTGAAAAGCACTATTGCAATCAAACTATCAACTACAGTACCAACAAAAATACAGTATTACGAAAATGAAGGACTTTTTTCTTTCTACGACAATTTCCCATTGTATTATTACTTTTGGTCTGAGCTATAACAAAAAAATAAAAACGAAAGCGTAACATTTTTTTGTCTTTAACTGCAATGGAACAGTTGACAATTTTTTGTACATGCTGAACATCGCACGGCGATCCATTGTGCTCCAGGGTCGTTTTCAGATGGCCACACTGTTCTCCACCTCCTCAGGACACAGGTATTTATAGGGCAGCTTCAGCGAAGCGTTTCTTGCCCCTATGCTCTTGCTAAGGCAGTTTAGCTCTGTTTGTAGTCCCTGGATCAGTCTGCAAGGGGCGTCCTCGCTGAAATGCTCGTCAGGATACGAACCCAGGCAGACCTGTTTAAAAGTTTGAAATTAAAATTTGAATTAAGAAAGGGATTCTAGATTAAACATTTTAGATTAAAGATCAATTTAGGAATATTACTTATTGGGGCCAATGTCTAGGTTCCAAGTGTGTGTTGCTCAATCAATTAGTCTGTCTGTAAATTTGGTACAGAGACGAAAGGCTTACATAATCGGTGGACTTCTTGCTGAGTACCCAGGTGGTTGACATGCCCTGAACGGTAATATTAACATCAGGTAGAGTTTGTAAGATGGTGTTCTCACAAGAGCTCCCCTTAGTAGTGGGAGGAGGGAGTTGCAGAGAAAAGGGATTGTTTGGCATCCAACCGCCAAAGTCGTACTGGGAAGTAAATGGGGAAAAAATTGTTAAATAACAGAAATGAAATATCGATCAAGCCGAGTGGGATAAAATGTACAGTTAATTGTGTGGCTTTGTCTTACCTGTCCACTGTTGACGGCAGAATGTTGCGCTGATGCAGTAAAGATCACCATGGTGAGGAATTTAACCACCTCCTTCACTTCTTTGAATGACTGAGGAATGCCTAAGGGTGGGTGAGGTACAGGTGGAATGATTTTTGCACGATATCTCAGCTGGTTTTCAAAGTTTTTGTGTGGTTGTTTGCAGCATTTTTGTCCCAGAGCTCATGGTTTCCTCTCACAGGTTCAGGCTGGGGCTTGTGACTAGCAGAGAAAAGGATCCCAAAAGAAGAAGGAAGCATTGGGCAGGAGAGAACTCTTACCTGTGCTGCTCTGTCCCTGGAAGCCGTGAGTGAAGATCTCCTCGACCCAGCTCTGGAGCTCTGAATCCTGCTGCACCTTGGCGTCACTCGGGTAGTAGTGACTGACCATCCCCAGGACAAACCTAAACACTCAGGCACAAGGCAGACATTGTGGTCATCACCATCACCAGTCCAGGGCTCTGACTGACTCCTCATCTCACCAATGCTCTAAAGTTTTGTTAAACAGCGGCACCACCTGTTGATAATGTCCCACAGCCTGAGTCCATCTTCTCTGTAGTAGAAGTTGGGCACCGACTCCAAGCCCCGCGCAGCAATGTTGTCCGGCAGACAGAGAGAGCTGTATGTCAGTGCGGCAAAGGCCCTTTTCAGGACCATTTCAACACCTTTCCCTCCAATGGCAGAAAACTGGGGTAAGAGACATGAGTTTATATATATATAAACTTTACATATAATGTTTCTGAACATGATGAATATTGTTGGGGGGAAATGGCAAAAGCTTAATAATATCAAACCTAGTTCTCTACTTATCTTTCAACAAACATGTACAAATTGTGTAAGCAATGTCTGTTTTCAGAATGGTTCAGGATAATAATTTTCATTGCACATGGTTCAGAAGCAAATCTAAGTGTTATACTGGGATACACTAACTGAAATCCATAAATTGAAAAAAAAAAAATAAGAGAGAATAATATTAATTGCATAAGAAAAAGATTAATTGAAGTCAGTACCTTTGTAAAAGATCCATTTTCTCCAATTAGGAACTGTCGCGCAAGGTGATTGATTTGCAAGGTGTAGCGGGTATGAGGGATCAATAGCTACAACAGAAAAGGGAATGTCATCTTCTCCTCTTTTATTGCACACAATACTATTGCCGTTACTATTGCAATTGAAAAAAAAATCCTACAATGGATAGTGCAGGGACATTCTGCGATGGGAGGCCAGATTACCGAACGGGGTCCCTGACCACTAGAGGGCTCATGACGACACTTTTGTAATTTGTTGGAGTGTATGTTTTTTCAAGTCCATGTTTAAGCACCTGCCCCGATCCAGCCAGACTGGACATGAAATGACAGTACTACTGTAAGTTTCGTTTAACGGCAATTTTTCACAAAACAAAGATTTCTTATTCAATCATATTTAAGTGTAAAAATTAGCCATGGTTCAGTGGCCACCCACTGATTATTTTCTGGGGGTGCTTAAGCCACAGAGCACCCACGGAGTCGCCGCCCGTGCAGACCGGCCTTGATCAGCAAACTGGGAGGTAGCTTCAAATAACCCATAAACACTGCAAACCACCAGGACAAGTATTTGGGTACCCCTGGGATTGAAAAACAACTAATACAGATGTCATAGATTGATGTTGATATACCTTGAGTAATTTGCATTGTTATGATTCTAGACATTCTATCAGCTGCTACTTACTACACTGATAAATGCAGCTCTGAAGTACCAACTGGTGTGGCTGGTGTTTGTGGATATGCACCTTATGGACAGGATGCACCATGGGTAAATTGCGCAGTGTTGCCACGGTGAAGACTTCGGCCAGCAGGTGTGTGCGAAGCAGGTGGGAGTTGAGCTGGTGGGAGTTGAACTCGGCGCTCCTTACGAAGATCTTGGCCAGCAGCCAGTCGTGCTCAGAATCGCTGGGAAGAAAGATGGGGTTCTGCTCCCCAGGCTGCTGCCTCAGCTGGAAGGGACGGACGAGACTTTTTGTCTTTCCAAAGTCATGGCCTCACAGGGCCTTCTCCCCATCTCCACAAAAGCTCTGGGTTTCTGGCATGGTCCTACCTGGATGGCAATGGGCAGCAGTTTGTCTTCTGGGGTCCTGTACAGCAAACAAAGTGGGGCTGCCTGGTGCTGCTTTTTGTTGTTGACAATGTTGGTGGGCACGGCGTCCAGTATCTTGTAGTCACAGAGGAAAATGTTCCCTTTCTGTTAGAAAAAAGGGGTAAGTGAAAAGGTGTCAAAGCAGTCCGGCACAGTTAATCTGCAGGGTACAGAAAGATGTAAAACCACCCATCTCAGATCTGTCTCTTTCTCTCTTTTCACTCCGTTGGTCAGGTTTTTTTGAATGAAAAATAACATGTAAATTTCAGCTCCAGAATAAGTAATGATTTTATCACAGTGCAGGCGAACAGCCCATTTCGGGATTTTGAGGGATTTTGTAGGATTTTCCCCAAATTCTCGTGCCTGAAGTTCTGCCGCCAGGCAGCTCCCTGGTTCCAGGAAAGGTTGCACCATGTCATCCTTCACTGGAAAGTTTGGGGGAATCTTGGGACAACAGCGAATCATCATGGGGTTTACACCATTCAGAAACTGGTATCCGAAAAACTCATCTTCTTTCCAATGCTCTTGGACATAGTCTGCGTGGAGAGAAACAGGCCACAGTGCTGAACAAACCACACACATTGAGGTATTACACACAGAAACATTAATTAAACCATGAATTGGTTGTGGGAGCTTTGCTCCATTCTTTGGACAGAATTTTAACTAATAAAACGAATCAGAGTGCCTAGTGCTTCGATAGAATGTTTTATTATATAGAATCTTCATAACTCACAGAATCTCAAAAATAAAATGCCTTGATTAGTTCTTTGACACTCATTTACTTGCTTTATGGTTGTGATTAATGGTAACTGATCGGATGAAAGATGTCTTCCTAAGAGGCTGCATTGTGTAATTGAGGTAACCGATGGGCGAATACCACGCGTTTCATGTCTTCTGTGTAATGAAGCCCATTAGCCACTGTGAATCTGGCGCACAGAGTAGGCAGGTAAGGCCCATCTTGTTCTTTTGAAATTTGGAGAAAGTCACACCTAAGAGGCACAGTCTAAATAAGTATTTATTGTTGTTTATTTTATGTTGAGGAATAATCATTTTAAATGTATAAACAATACTTATTTTGTTTCTGTAAACCCATGATGCCTGGTGCCACATCTTTACTTCATATAAGGTGAAATAGCTGGCAACACTGAAATATAATCTGTTTTACTGAATACAGGATCAAACATGATTGTATTTTGATATTCTGACGTCCCTGCATTAGGAATGGTGACTGTAAGCAGCTGGGTTTTCTCCAGGGTTACCGAAGGACTCAAAAAACCTGGCGATAAGGCAGTAATTCTCGTCATTCTCTCTGGATGACAGAATGACCTCAATGCACTGGGTGGGATTAAGCTGAGTGTCTGTGTAACTCAACACTGCATCAAAACTCCTGGGTGAATCAGAATTGTTTTAAACATGGTCCACATAAACACCACCTGGGTCGAATGTGTAGGCTTTATGGTTAATGGTTATATTGGCGTAACACTTTTCTGTTCATCTTGCTGTGTATTTCAGCCGAATATTATGACAATAAAAAACAATTGCTGCCAATAGAGTACCACTTTACCCGAGATGTCCGTTCTTTTACAGCAGAAGACCCGGCCGATGTCTTCCAGACTCGACCACGGTTTCTTGCAGTCAACCAGTCCCTTCAGTTTGAGCTCTGTCAGCCTGTGGGAGGAGAAGACGTCAATTTCTCCGCAAAGACTATATTTGTGTTCAATCAGTTCTGGCACCAGAGCGTCCACTGGGGGGCACTATAACTGGCATTTTTTTATATTCTCAGAAATGCCATATTCCTCTTATTCAAAAATGTTGTCTAATTGTCTTAATTGGCCTGACATATTTCCTGGATAGCTAAAGTGCATCTGTTTAGTTATTTTTGTGTGCCTGAAGATAACATCAACACTGTAGCTCAGGCTCATTAGTTTTAATGATCCCGGGCTGAGGACAAATCGGCCCCAGTTGTTTATCATGCTTCAGCCGCTGGCTTTTGTTGAGAGCCTGAACCGAGTGTGAATCAAAAGGAGACTCTGGAAGTGCCGGAGCAAAAACTAACACCTGCCCATCTCCACTGCATTATAAAACACTTTACTGTGTAATTATCATGTACAATGTTGGTCACCGTGGATAAGGGCATCTGCCTGAATACAACAGTAATTAAAAAACAAACCTGGACCCGAATCGCCCACACAAGATGATTTATATGTTTTATACTTTACTATATTGTAACCAACTGATCTACTGTTTTATCTCCTTACTGCCATTCCAGGTGGGGGAATTGCGACAGCAATAGCCGAGGAAATCATACTCCCACAGTAAACTGGGGGACTTCAAAGACGATTGGGCTACTCACGCATTAGCGCCCGTGAAGATGAACTCAGTGGCCTTGGTGAAGGAGAAGCGCACCTCTGGGGGCAGATTCAGTGGGTTGTCCACCTTTAAGCACTTGGGAATGCCCTCCATGTACACATGCCACCTGTGGATGGAGGACACACTCACGTCGGGTTACATGTGTACATGTGCGTTGCTCCGATGTCCCAGGCCGCAGCGGCACGCAGAACTCGCCTGTAGTCTTGTCGCCGGCACTGAAGCTCCTTCCCCCGATGATAAGCGGCCAGTGGGTGCTTGTCCTCAAACACCATCTTAGCTGAAGACCGACAACGCATACACCCGTGTATCACTTATCATGTGACATGTGTCAGCGTGCCTTCTTCTCAGGAAGTAGAGTAAAATCAAGGACCCACAATTCTGCTATACTGCGTCACTACTGTGGGAGATTCTTTCTGGCACGTACACCTTGACCAGCGCAGCTCATGAGCCAAGTGAAAAGGCACAGGTGAGAATACATTAGAAATTTGTGAATGAAAAAATAAAAGCAATACAGTAAGGTCAGTAATGTCAACATACAGGGCGGCATCGAAGGTAACAGCTTGTTGGGTGTAATAGAGCAGCTGTGGCAGGGAAAATGCATGTTCGTGCCATACCAGGGGGCCTCGGCAACCCTGCCACAAACGTCCCACCACTGACCTGTGCCTTCCTGGAAGGCTACAACTTCCCTTTCTGACAACCAGCGGTAGCACGGAAAGTGAGCGGTGTCCCCTTCTGGCGTGGTCACAGTGACCTTGGAGCAGAACCAGTCGTCGTCCGGGAACAGTGGTAACGGCTGCTTGTCGAGCTGGATCAGCACAAGTTTGCCGAGGGAAGCGGGGCAGTTTACGTTGTATGTACCTGTCTGCAAGTAAGGGAACAAAAGGCAGACTGCACCATGGGAAAAACAGAGCTCAATGTATTTTCCAACTGAGGATTCAATATGGTTATACATTTTAGTGCGCAGGAACGCTGGTACTCAACCTGCACCAAACAGAAAAGGCTAGACTAAAGTGTCATCCACCAAAGTCACAGTTAAAGCTTCTGGGGACAGTGTCCCATTCACAAGCCTGCTGTTGCCTTCGCCCCAAATCCGAGAGTCTAATGTGTTTGCCAAGCGCCTGTTACGGCCGCACAAAACAGCGCCAGCTAGCCTGCCCCGGAGTGAGCCCACACTCACCGAACCTGAGTAGAAGCCAGCCCTAATGTTCCAGAGTATGGTGCGTTCACTCTCCTGCTGGGTGCCCACCAGCTTAATGAAGATGTTGTTCATCGTGCCAGCCTGCACCATGCACCCCGTGGTCACCTTTACCTTGTACGTCACCATGATCTGCAAGAGTGAGGCATTTTTATGCTTTCAAACAGGAAAAATTTGGAACAAAACAGCCTCATTTTCCTTCATTTTGCATGTAACATGAGGACATGATCAAATGCCTGTCTTCAAATGTTAAAAACTCAATGTAGACTTACTTTGAGCAGGTTCAGGAGAATGGCAAGTAGCACACTTTGTCTGTGGACAGCAACGTGTGATCTGATTCAAGGGCGGTCTTCACTCATTCTTATACTTGTACAAGGCGCTATTGCGAAATTCAAGATTTAGCAATATAGCCAAAAACATGTTAGGGCAACAAATGAATTTTAATTTTCTAAAATACTGGCACAGAAGCATGTTTACATAGCAATATTGGTCAGGTGTGAAAATATATTTAACAAACTGCCATGGTGAGTAGCATGCAGGGTGGATAAGTTTTCTTTGAATATCTTTCACTTTGAAAATGTACTGGGCAAACAGTAATTTATGCAATAAATGCAATTTATTACCCCAGCCAACCACTAAATTTCCCAATAGCCTTTTCTCCTTGACAGCAGTATTTACTGTTCATGAACACACATCATGTTAAAGAGTGCCAGTGTAAACCTCACATTACAATGTTCAACATGTCAGATTGTGCTGAAAAATAGAACACCCATGAACATCACAGACAGATATTCACAATTGAATATTTACACCACAGCACCCTAATAGATGCGCTGCAGAAGTGTGGAAACAGCGCTGGGATTGAGCATTGAAATGCGCTTCACAGCAGACCGATGGTGAACATCAATCATTTCCGCATCACAGGGACTGTAAAAAAGCTACCCTGCCGTTTTAATGGTGTCTGTCAGAGCGGGTACTGCCAGAGGACATGAGGGAATCACCATTACACAAAACAGGTTTCAGCCGTCAAAGCATCTTCGCAGTCCTCCAGGATTGTATGTGGACAAGCGGGAACAGGAGGACATGCACACACTTTGATGGGAATTTGCACTGAAGCGGAAGGGGAAGACAGATCATAGCATGCACAGGTGATGGAAGCCACATAGTTCTGGCCCACGGTTTTGTATTCTGCTATTCTCCATGAGCCTGAGTCAAGTAAGTACGTCGATAAAGTAGGCTGATATGTCTGTTCTTGAAGCTGGATTTTGTGCACTCACCCTGAAATAAAAACATTCCTAACAGTATTAACAGAAGTTGCTTCAGGGAACACAATAAGCTGTGTAGTGTTATTCTGTCAAGGCTGGTTTGTCTCGATCACACAGTCATAGACTTAAAAAGAACGGAATATCTTACAATTTGAATTTCATAGCATTGTTATAGATATTTTTCCACACAAGTCAGATCATTTAACTTAGACCGGCACACAGTGACAGGACAGACAGGTTTCCCCTACTGGATAGAAACTCTCGATAATGTCATCCAACAGCTTCAAAAGAAAATTCAGAAGGAAAATACCTTACTTAAGATTTCCTGACTGTATTACAACAGCTACTTGTGACATCCTTCCTCTACCCCATCATTTGTCCTCCTTTCGTCATTCTCTCTTCTAAATGTTGTTCACAATGTCCAAAAATGGGAGGCCAACCACCTTGTCCTCATGGCCAGGTGGGGCTCCTTAACAAGCTGAACAAACACTGTGCCTGTTGCCTACTGCTTAAGGACAAACCCCCTCATAATTACCAGGTAATTGTCTTAAAATGTATCTCCTAAATCTGTTTTTGCTTTACTTGCATCTTAGATCTTAATTTAAGGCCAATTTTGCCTAGAATCATTTTTGTAAGAGGCATGGTTACTTTACGTGTATTTCTGTTGATAATAAAGAATAACTAACAATAAATCTACTGTCCAAAACATAAGATTGTTTACAAGGGCAGCTTGTTCTGGCTGGGTAGCAGCAGGGCCTACGGTCAACTGTATACAAACTGGTTAGCAATTCCAAGTCAATCAAGCATTATCTTGGATAATGGTACACTATATGTGTTGAGAAAGAACACTGGGTAGGGAATCTCTACACTGTCCCTTTAAGACACCTCACAGGCCAGCTTGACATTCTGTGGCTGTTGCTGATTGCTTACAGAGTGTTAGTGTTAGGACACATTTCTGTATGACAACCGGATTTGGCTACCAACCGTTTATCACTTCTTTGTACCTCTGCCCGATGATAACATAAACATTTATTTTCAAAAGGCCCAGTTTTTGCAGTCCTGCAAGTAACGACACATCCTACACCCAGGAAGTTTTTTAAAATAAGTATTTTATAATTATATAATTCTTTTTTTTCCAAGAAAATACTGCTTACCGTCCAGAATGCCATTGACAGCACTGAATGCATACTTTTTATTTTTTGTAGAGAATTTATTCTACATATATATATATTATATATATATACATATATATATATATATATATAATATATTCTACAGATTTAAATTGCCTGATGTGATATTCCGGTAGGGAAAAAGAGGTTAACCTTTGCATTTTAACTAATCTCTAATAGTCAAAAAAATGTTACTACTGTATTCTATGCAAACCTTTTTTTGTAGTTTTTTTTTTTAATTTATCCTTTCATAGAAATATATTTTAAATATCAGCTGTCCTCCTTGAAACAGTTTCTGTCCATGTTGTTTAAAAAAATAAAAACGTTGCTTAAACTTATAACGCTTTAATTATAACACATTATTCAACACAATCAGACTAAGATGTCTTGACTGCCCTGTTGCACGTGAAGAGCAACTTAATTTTTTTGTCTACACCAGGATCAAACTTCAGGCATCAGGATCCTAAAAACATGAAGAATACAATGTTTGATATGACTCCAAACATGCTTTATTGCCTTATTATATTTACCTCATTGTAATTGAATGAGTACCAGATCAAATCTATTCTCAAACGCTGCTTATTTGATTCTTTAAAGCATATTAACCCTGGGTAAGTACAGGAATATTTTTTCTTTTTACATGCTCTTCATCAACTTACTTAGATGTATATCGAATTTCTACGAATCTTTTAACTCCTCATGTACCGCATTGTGTATCAGTTTACTAGTATATAAAGTTATCTTGCCTAACAACTATGTCCCTGCATAACAGAAATTAAATTAAAGGCACAGATAATACATTAAAACCGAGCAAAAATGCAAATAATGGAACACCTTTATTGATAACAACAGCAGCAACGCACACACGCACGCACACACACACACACACACACAAAAGAAATTCACTTCCCAACGTCCAGTGCTTCTGCGTATAATTTTGAGTAATTCTGTGTCAGCCACTCGGTGAATGTTATTGGGGCCCAGCGGGGGTCAATACGGCGGTTCCGGTACTAGTCGTGCGTTGGTCAGACCTTCCCGACGGCCCTGCCCTGGGCCCGCTGGTACTCTTGCTGCAGGCTGGTCAGGACTTCCCGGTGCTGCTCTGACTTGCGCTCCATCTCCTTCATTAGGGTCTCGTAGCGCTGGCTGTGGGAGGCAGTGCGCACAGAGGGAAGTATGAGTAGGCGAAACTCGTCCTGCCCTCCAAACAGGGAAGCAGGGAAGCACTATCGTTTGGGTTTTTACACATGAGCATGACAGTAAAACTTCCAACTGAATTCCAGCAAGACTGGATTGACTATTCAAATACTCAATGCAAATTAAAAATCTCAACATATATACCTATGTATAAAATAAACCAACCAATCATATTAGACCATGCTTTGCGTTTTTTACAATGACTTGATTGTAAATTAGAAGTTAGAAATTAAAGTTGGAAAAGCTTCTTGCTTCCTTTTTTTAACTGCGCTGTCCTTCACACATACAAACACCGGCTCTCATATTTACATCTCGCCATTGATGTACTCCAGCCTCTTTGCTACAGTCGCCTTGGCTTCTTCCAGGTCCTGTTTCACCAGAACCGGCCCAATAAGTTTGTAAACTGTGTTTTGGCTGTCCAACAAGTCCAGCTCCTGGGGACATGAAAATGTGGTATTTTACAGAAATGAAATGGATAAAGATTGTCTCCATAGTTGAACTTGGCAGGTGGGACTGCTCAGTGCTACCAAACAGTTTTTGGGAGCGTAGCGATTTGACAGCTAATCAAATAATTGTATATCAATTAAGATATACAATAATATTGCTCAATATGTTTTGCACAGAAACTCTGTTAAAATCAAGGTCCTATTCTAGAAACTCAAAAAGCCTACTTGTGTGTTGACGTTTTAAATGTTTTACATAAGAAATAATCTTTAACACTGGTGAAACAATAACATCAAAAGAGCTTGGTATATTTACTGAGGGAAAAACCTGAGCTATTCGTGATGATGATAAAGAACCTTTGGATTATATTTATTTTCGCCCAATTTGTCCTTAACGTGATTGCCTACTTACCTCTTTGACTATATTGTTCTCAGTCAGTTGAGCTTCCAATTTTTGTCTCGCTGTCATGCTCTTACTTACATCTGTAAGGTATAAAACAAGCAGTCGTTTCCTCGCATTCCTACACAATGATCATCACTACGTAGTAACGGGAAACCATAATTCGCAGTGGATTTATGACAGTAGGAAACCTTCAGTTCCATATTTCGAGGGCTTTTAATGCTGGCTTGTATATAGTACAATACTGCCCGTAGTATAAAACTTTATTTTGTCGTTAT
>JAOYSI010059569.1:3125-16730 GCA_025775065.1 Hiodon alosoides
GCCGCAGTTAACCCCCCTCCCCCCCCGCCCGCCCCTCCCTATCGCCTTGTGTCCCCAGGACGCCCCCGAGCAGAGTCGCGGCTTCGCCGACATCTTGCGCCGGCGCCAGGACCTCCTGGAGGAGTGAGCACGCCCCGCGGCGAGTACACGGTGGCGAGGAGTCGGAGAGTCGCGTGAGGACTGCACAGAGGAATCGAGCTCGGGAAAATCAACAGACGATTCCCGCGCACTGGGCAAAAGGACGGACAGAAATAAATCAGATGATTATTAGACATGAGCCTCAGATTTAACTCCTGGGCTGAACACCAATACTGTGCTTCCCACATTAATACTTGTGACTTGATATGGTAGCTGAATGTACAACCATTATCCTCAAAAGAAAAAGGGTTTGATGGTGCATTTCCTCAGAATGTAGTTAAGCGTTTGCTGAAAGGAGACACGTGACTATCAGCAGAGAATATGTTGCTTTAAATTATTTAAGACCATAAATAATCGTGAAAAGATTGTTATTATATAGACATTTTGTGACAGAGTAAAATATTCCTATAAAATATAGTTTCATTGCAATGCCAAAAAAATACTTGCAAAAAGCAAATGTAAAATATGCACAAAAAAATGTGTTTCTTAGATATAAATGCATTTACTTTTGGTTTGATCCTTGATGTAACATGCTACGTTATGATTACAGCATTACATTAGCTCCTCTTCCATGACCATTGGAGATTTTGTATGTTTCTTTTGCACGTCTAGCTTCTTAGCGGCTGGGGCCCTGTAATGACTGTGGGTATGAATCGGAATAATAGGTGTTGTGTATATTATTGTACGTCACAAACAATCAATCTTTCTAAACAACCTTGGTGACTGCTATCCCGTTTTCTAAAATGTAGTCTGAAAAACATTGTTGCATTCAGTGTCTGTGGAAAAGCCTCCTGAACGTTGTGTAGTGTAGTGTAGCCTCAACATCGCTCATTCAGACAGACGGACGATTTGGTTGATCGTTGGTTGTGCCAGGGTTGCCTGCATGTTCATAATGATGCCATCACCCTACAAGCACTTGACTGACAGCTGACACTTAGCAAACAGGCGGAGTCTATAGGAAACTGTTAATCTCCCTCTCACATGTTTAAGTCTTCTCGCAAGACTCACAAATCATGCGTTGACATCTTTTGGCCATTTGGGTTTGGTTAGCAGGTTACTTAGTTCACGGTTTCCACGGTCGGCTTTGGGTCTGGATACTGGCTGTGATACAGCCAGTGTTCGGACCGAAGTCTGCGCACACGTTATTTGTAGACGGAAGGTGAAACGGTAGCACCAGCAAGTAAACAAAGCCTTTGACGTTTCAAAGTGTCGTCCCTTAAAGGCTGAATGATTGATCGAATAAACCGAAACGTGCATGGATCGCCGAAAGACCGGAAGACATCCTTACGACCACAAACGCGGACATGTAAATGAGATGCATATTTGAACACAATTCTGACCCCTCGCTTGCCCTGTGATGTGTGGGAACAGCAGAGTCTCATATTAACTTATTTCATTTTTCTGCACGCAGAAAAAGGCTTTTGAATCAAATAGCTTGGGGGTTTTTGGGGCAAAAAAAAGTGAAATTTTGACGGAAACGCCTGGACTTAAAGGTGCCTTCAACACGAACCTGATGAAATCTTCAGTATAGTAAACAGTATTCTAAGATTGTATGACAAGCTAATTAAATGTACTTTTAGATATCATCCCAGCCACGTTTTCCCTTAAAATGTTTTTTATGACCTTGTTTACGAAAAACTAGTAGACATAATGAAAAAGTATTGAATAGGATGTTGAAATTCAGCTGATGCATTTGACCCAGAACATTACAGTTTATGAATTGTTTCCTGTCTTTGCACTACAGACAATGACATAGTTATCAGAAAATAAAAAAGGACACCTCGTGGTTCAAACGAGCAGTTATTGAAATGTTTTATTTTCTGTGTTAATACGCACAACGACCTTGCTCCTGCTGTGAGTGACAGATGTGCAGGGTTGGCGCGGTTTAAGCCGGACGCGCGTTGTGCAATATGAAAAGGAAAAAAACAAACAACCAAAAAAAATAACTGAGACGTGTACCTACTTACACACAACACTTGTGATGTTTCTAGCCTGAATAACCAAACCAACACTCAGTTGTCAACCCTGTGAGCGAGTTCAGCTTCTCTGTACCATCTCTGTACCGCACCATCTGAAATAAGTAAATTATGGTCAATTTACTCCCCTAATTTGAGAGTTTTATTTATTTTCTGATGAACAGTCCATGCCCATAGAAACAGGAGCACACCATCCCAGATCCAAATAGCAGATAGGACAGACTTTGACTACATTGTCAAACAATGTACTTAACATGGAGTGCTCCTATAGATATCCAATAAAATGAAGGGATTCCATGACTTGTAAACAATGTCAACACTGTGAGCCTTGTTTTAAACCAATCGGGATATACTCTATGGACATAACAACAATAATAAAGGTGGATTTTATAGTGGGCATGCTCATTAAACTATTTCTGTAAGAAAGACCTAACTTGACACTTGCAGTAGACGATAGGCTCATTTTGTTGTTGGAAGTTTCTGTCCTCAGTAACAAGTACCGGGCCTTGCCTTTTAACGACTACAACGTGAGTGTAAATTCCCACAAACACCCGGCAAATATGCATAGTTACGATATGCACGTCAGGTGTCACTGAACGATAAAAAGGGCCATAAGAGTAAATATGAAGGAAGGTTTCCCGATTGGCTCCTGTACTCATTTCAAGTTTACCCAGAGCGATGCACAAAGCACAATGAACGCACACAGACACAGAATCACACTCACGAAATGCGCAGGCGTGCCGTGAACTGGAGTGCGCTCACATGGGTGCGGTGCGGAGTTTCAGTGCGGTGGAAGAAAAGCTCCCATTCAGCCCAGCACGGCCCATCCCTCCCAGTTCACTCTGCGCTGACCCGTCACTCAAATGGTCTCAGTGCAAACGCGAGTAAACCGCAACGCTCCCCACAGATTGTAAAACCCTCCGCCGCAAAAAACCACACTCGCTGCATTTGGCACGCGGACCCAAAAGAAAAGTCGGACGATGGAGGAGGGCACACTTTTGGCCACAGGTGCTAGTTTCCGGCCCCTCCAGAAGGCCCAGTGTGTACTCAATGTCACCTGTGCAAAGGGGGCTGCCTTCGGAGCCAAACAGGATGGCAGTGGGAAGCTGTTTGTCTACTAATGCCCTTCTCACCAACGTCTTCTGAGTAGAAACTCCTTACGGCCGCGACTGAAGCTACTACGCGAATAGGTTACAACATCTGGGGGGGGCGGGGTCAGTTCACCACTGTATATGCTCTGCTACAAATTGACACAATACTCAGCTAACACAAACTCTTCTCTAAGGTGTGTTGTGACGGCGTACGAAAGCAATGTGATAACGCTTCCGGAACACGGAGAAACAAAATGATGTTATCAGCGGTCAGAGATAAAGAACGACACAGCTGGGCGTCCTGCAGTTTCACTGCTCTGCCATTGCAAGAATCACTTCCTGTTTGGACCTGGATGGGTAGCTTGTTACTTCCTTGTTTCCCAGGCAGGATGTGTCGCTTGTGGAGAAATTTGATTCGTCTTCAGTAGCGGCAGTTCTCTCCCATTGGTCGATGCGCTGAGCGGTTACTAGGCCTGGTGATGACTGACAAACACTAAAACGGCTGCGTTTCAAAAGGTGGGCAGCCAATAAAGGCCCCACGGCTTCCACAACTTTTATCTACAGGTTGTTTTTATTTTGTTTAGTTCTCCTGTTCTCATATTGTTGAGTTTTTTTTTTTTTGTTACCAATGATGAAACAAAATGTCTTGGTAGAGAACGAAAGTCTGAAGCAAGGGAACTGGCAGAGGAATGCTTTCACCTGGGGACAGAGTGGGATAGGGCAGAAAGAAAAGTTAAATCACCCTACGCTCATTTCCCAGTTTCCCTTCAACTGCACAACTTCTAATGCATCTCTTTATGGGACTTTACAATAGGTCTAATGTGGATGTATGTGAAAAGGGGTCTGTTTTTTCTTTCTGCTCACAAACGTGTTGGCGAAAGGCGGCCGCTGCTTACAATGCAAGTCTCCCTTCATTAAGATTTGGTGGCGTTCTCGTAGATGACGTCGCTGGCGACGGCCTGCTGCCTCTTCTTCCTCCACATCAGCTGGACACACTGGTGGATGAACACGTACTGCTCCTGCACAGGGTAGTGTGGGAGACACGGTCGAAGCACGGCCCCATTGAGTCCAGATACAAACCGTGACATTAAAACCTTCAGCTTGCCGTACGGAAAAATGAATAAATGCGCACTTGACTGTGTTCCGGTTGAAGCTTTGTCTGCGCAGTGTGGTTTTGCACACACGGGTGCCACTATGCGTTACACACTAAGTGTTCGCAGGGCGTTAGGTTAAACATGTAGGAACATACAAAGAAAAAATTAGTCGCATCGTTTCCTCTCCTTCGACAGACGTCAGATCCAGCCTTTCGGTTTTTGGGGAAAAGACATGTTTTTGTGATTCGCATCGGTCACAAAGTGACCGCCGGTGAAACTGTGACCTGCGCGTTGATTGGTCAGACACAAAGCACTGACACGAGCCGCCGCTTGTGGAGACGAGGAAGGGGCCAGGCGGCCACTCTCACCTCGGTCTGAACCATGGACAGTCGGTGGGAACGCATCTCCGACACCATGCCCAGGATGTCAACCACGTCGTGCTCCCGGATGTGCTGCATGAGGCGGTCCAGGGCGATGAACGTCCCCGTTCTCCCCACCCCGGCACTGCGGTAGAGAGGACCAGACAAACACAGAATAACCCAGGGTGAGCATTTAAACAGGGAAACAAACAATTTGTTAACAGCTCATGAGAGTAAATATGAAGGAAGGTTTCCCGACTGGATCCTGTACTCATTTCAAGTTTACCCAGAATTAAGGTCCATATAGTGAAAGCCAGCCACCTACCACTCGTACAACTCAATTTCTGGAAAGCGTTATTTTTATTTTACCTGTAAATGATAAATAAGGGCTAGAAATATATTGTAGTAAACAACAACAAACTCATTCAAATCACTGTTAAACATTAACAGCCGAAATCATAGCCACAACAAATTTAAACAGTAGAACAATTAGTTTTATATAAATTAATACAACTTAAAAATTGAAAATAAATTTTAATTGAAAAAACGTTTTTACGAGTGTAGTAGCAGGGTTCTGTCCTGGACCTGAACCTGCCAATCTCTGGCCTTGGGTCCAGTGGTCGACGCGTCACCGTCTCCACACACTGGGTCTGGCCCAGCGCGGTCCTACCTGCAGTGCACAACGATGGGCCCTTTCGTCTTTCCTGCCTGCTGCCGGACGATGTAGACAAACTGCAGGATGCTCTCGATGGCGTTGACAGTGGGGACACCGTGGTCGGGCCAGGAGGTGTAGTTCAGGTGCAGGACGTCCTGCGTCTCGTCCGCCTGCCAGGGGGGAACCGGAGATGCCGTTAAAACTAGGGAGACGGGAGATGGACGTAACCTCCCAATCAGATCGCTTGAAATTTTCGACCAATCGGATCGCTCCACTTTTTTGCTCAATCAGATCGCTCCATTTTTTTGACCAATCAGATTGCTTGATATTTTTGACCAGAAAAAGTACTGCTGAGGTGTGACCTACAAGAGCCCGATCTTGTAAACCGGCACCCCAGTCACGGAGACGCTGAGCTGACGTAGAGGATATCCACCATCACCGTGGATGACAGAGCAAAGAGGCAAAGCCATTTCATCTCTGACTGCTTCTAAAGGGACGCAACTTATTCACTTTCTTTGTGTAGCAGATCAGATCTTGCGTAGCAAAACCTAAGGTTTTCTATATAGTTTACTTCACGATGAAAATGGAAATATAGATATCATTTACTAGTTCCTGTATGGGTAATTGCGATGTGATACCAGCTACTTCCACCCCTGCCTCTGCCACCCCCCGGTGTGTTGAGCGCTGGACAGAGACGTACGTAGCCCAGCCGGAAGGCCCTGGCGGTCCACTCGGGGGACTCCTTCTCCGACAGCATCTCCACCGTGATCTCGCCGTAGGCCACAGGCTCGTCCGTGAAGGGCCAGTAGTGGTCACACTTCACCTGCAAACATATCCCGGCAATGACCTCGTCCACGTCTTTCAACAGGCACACACCTCATATAACATCCGCTACCGAGCCATTGTAGTTAAGAATATTCAGATACATCTGATATATATATATATATATATATATATATATATAAACTTCAGCAGCATTCCCAAGAACTGTCCTGAGACCTGTTTAAAAACATCAGTAAATCTAGTTTTTGGCTATACCACTATTCAGTTCCCCTGCCCGTGAACAACCAGGCTTTCTCAGGAGCTAACTGCCAGGATGCAGCCTTAAGCTTTGGAACTCCAGAGAATTTGACTTTCTACACAGATGATGATGACGAGAATCAGCCAGGTCTCCTGTGAACCCTCATTATTCTCTGTACTGTAGCCACGGGCAGTTTCCTTATCCCGAGCGGGAGAGCGGGTGAGTGAGGGGGCTGGCTGGCTGGCTGACTGACTGACTGACTGACCCTCCGGCGCTCATTGCACTGCGTCAGCATGACGATGACGTGGGACTTCTGCTGCAGCACCATCTTCCAGAAGTCGTTGCGGGTCTCTGGAAGGGGGCCCTGGGTGGCGACGTACTCACAGGGGGACTTGTATCCCTGAAGGTGTACAGGAAGAGGGATTGGATTAGGCACAGAGACAGCCAAAAACAGCCGGCTGGAGACATTCATTACTGCTGCATTGTTGAAAAATCCATTATTATGTTTTATCACGGGCGATAAGAGATGGATGATATTACCATGAACTTCTAATTACATAATTAATCATAATAACCCTCAATTTGCAACATTTAACCAATACTAATTTCTAGATGTTTTCTATAGCATTATTATATAGTATCAAACTGTTAAAAGGTTCTGAAAAAAAAGGATCTTATGTGGTATAGTGCCAGATATGAGTACATTCCTATTTACACTGCCTCTTACAGAAAAAGGACTGCTCAAGGCGGCAATAACCACAGTGGATCCGGCTCAGAGAGAACCAGCAGATGGCACTGTTGAGCTGACTTCAACGTCCTCGGCAGTCTGCCTCTGTGTAGCGAGTGGAAGCTAGCAGGAGAAGATGAAGCCGTGGCACTCACTGGTATGTAATTGGCGTTGATGTAGTCCGAGCCCTCGTCGTTGTGCATGGAGATCAGCTTAACGCGGCTGAAGTCATCTGTGATGGGGGGGGGGAAGCGTTTGATGATCATTGTGCTTTTGCTGTTCCATAACCATCACGCCTGACAGTCGTTTAATACACAGCCCCCCCCGAGGGAGGTGGGATCCTTTCAGCTACTCATTCTGCCATGATGCTGATGACAGGCAGACCTCTGCAAGGCCATAAATCACTGGCTGACAATTGAGCTTTGGCAAGGGAACCAAACACTTATTCGCATCCATTACCTTGTGAGATGCAACGGTTACCATCTCCCAATTGGCACTTGATTTGACTCAAAGGTTGAACTTACTGCTAAATGAATGGATTTAATTAGTGCACCATGCTTCTGGGTCACCACAGAAATCCCTTAGAGAGGGTCCATTTCACTGTGTGTGGCATGCACTCTGCAGACTGGGAGGACCTCAATGTGAGCTGAACTCTATAGGTGGCTGAAATGCAAGCGGAGCGGCGCTGGTCACGGCCTGTCGACTCACAGGGCAGAATGTTGGTGTAGCGATTTTTGGCTCGGTTGACCGGCAGATCAGCTGCATCATGGGACAAGTCCAAACCCACGCTCTTGAGCTCCTGCACAGGTGAAGATGTAAACTTGGAACTCACGCTGTACCAGTACCAGTGGTAGTAATAGTAAGGCTTAACTGACCGGAGACTCAATAAACCTGCACTATATATTTCTTGAATGCATTTTTTGTTTATTTTAAAGACACTGACATACATCGAAGGAATGTGCTGCACTCCTGCTTACCTCAAACTGAAGAGAGAACTTGTAGGCAGAGTCTTTGCCCATGTCTTTGACATAGATGTCAAAATCATCCATCTGGACAGGACTAGGGGCAGAGATAAGATGTCAGATCTCCATTCACAGCATGGCACGGCAATCCGCAGTCATTCAGAATCAGAATTCCTTCTTTTCTACTGATCTGATCTGCTGCGAACTGATCGAAACCCACAGCAAACGTCCTCACTCTTAAATTCCATTTTATGTTGGGAATGGAACGTGACATTTTGTAGGCCTGCGTTAGCTTGCAGGTCATTGGCTTTGATCGCAAAATACACCAGCTTTCCACTAATGTGGAAAAAAGCATAAAAATGTATGGGGCTCATCTTGATCACAATGCAGAGCCAATAAGCAATAAGTATTTGCAGAGCCACTTCGACTCAGCATGTCCTTGCATGGTAAACTGACAAGTTAATGAGTCAAAACAACACAGCAAAATGAGTGGAACAAACTTATTACATGGTAGTTAGCTGAAAACGTGTGCCGTACACAGAACATGCAATGCTTCTGTTCTAGGCTTGGATCCATCCCAATTTCAATCAACTTGTCTTCTCCTATACACAATAGACATTACTGGCTGACTACGTTTAAGGAATTTATGGTGCACACGGGAATTCTGCGAGTGTGAGGAACAGGTCAGCTTAAATAAATTTCGGGTCAGGTCTTCTTGAGGTTCACTATAGGACTATCGCATTATGCAAGGTCTTCCCCGCCATTTAAAACGTAAGTACTTCAACAGCCGCTAACCTCTCCACTTTTGGTTAGTTATGCTCCGTTTACTGTGCTTGGTGGACATGACTTTCTAAGTCTAAATGACCTAAGGGTGACAAATCACTGGTGGGGGGTGTGTCCTTTTAATGACATTCTTTGACCGGCGCTTAAAGTGACAAATTAAGTAGAAGTAACTTAAAGCCCACCCCCATGCACACAGACATACACATAACCAATTGTGCAAACACCCAGACAGTAGACCCATTGTCTTCTACCTTGTTAACTTCCTTTTCTTTAAAGCAGTCTTGCTCCTACAACATATAAAAAGAAACATTCTTTATTTTGAATACGGCTGGCAAGATTTGAACACTCAGCTGTGACTTTTAAGGAGTACCGACAGTCCAGTCATTTTATTTCTAGGATAAAAATTGTAGGCTGCGTTTTGCCAACATATCCCATGATGCCACAGTCGTTTGTAGGCGTTACTCACCAAGGATTAATATAAAAAGCCAATAGATAATCAGTCCACAGACATGAAGGCAGCAGGGTAAGGAAAGCAAAGAGGCTTCTTCTCCTGAAGATAAAGGAAACGGTAGAGACAAAGCATGCTGGGTAAGCGGTAATTAACGTACCTGTTAATCAGGAAGAAAGCCTAAATACAGCAAACCGAGGGCTTACAGTTAAACACGTCCTTCAAATGTATGTGTCTGACTTTTGTTTGTCAGCACAAAGATGGACTTTTAAAATCTATTTAAATTTTTACATCAAGGACCAAATTAACGCCATCTCATTTTGACTTCAGTGCTGAATACCATCTAAGCATGTTAAGGTGCAAAAGCGGTCTGAAATACGAGCTTTACAAGTTTAATATCTAATGGACGGTAAGTGAATTAGATACCACTTCAATCTCAAGTCCTGCTTTAAAGGCTGCTGCACAGATCAAACGGAAGTTTCGAGAACAGGAAAGGATTTAGTTAACTATTTTTGGGGTTTCCAGTCTGATTCAGGTGACAGCCGTCCGTTTCAGACAAGCCTTTGAAATTAGAGACGGACACCTACCAGTTATACGGCAACTTTCCGTCCCTCTCGAACGTTGCAAAATTGACAAACGTCCCGGCATCACACTCCCTTAAAAGAGGTTAAAAATAATTTAAACATGAATACTGCATTCCAATTTGCACTTAACTAGGTTTAACAACATTTTTTCTCCCATTCCAACAGTACCATTGCAGAAAATAATTATTTTCAATACGCATTTTACGCATAAAGAACCGCGACAAAATTCGGGTGTGGCAAACGAAAACTGTCGTCCTGCAAATGGCCATCGCCTAGCCAAGTGTTACTGTCTCTTCCGTAACGTCTCCGGGCCACAGCAGCGGGTAGTCACCTGACCATCTGCAGGTGCTTCCTGCGGAGCACGATGAGGACAAGCACCAGGAGGCAGATCAGGAGGGTGCTGAGGACGACCAGCGCGGAGATGGCCGCCACGCTGGGGTTCATTTCCCTCACTGAAAGCACACAGAGGCAAGTCCGTCAGCCGCTAAAGAAGCGCCGCCGCCGCTGGTTCTCCTTCTAGGGGGCTTCTTGAATAGGGCTTGTCATGTGCTGGCAGGTCGCTGTCAATGCTGACCTCAGACGCTAACAATCAAACCTGATGGTCCCAGAAGGATCCTAACGGCCTAAACGAAACGTCTTCAATCATTGTGCACCACACTACTAACTTGCCACTGCAGTTTATGATCCCAACCGTCTTTAACGTGACCATAGTAACTACAATAAATCTTATACCTCAGTTGTGTACAGAGGTGGATTGCGTGAAGATGTGAAATGTGTAAAGAGGTGAACTGAGTAAAGATGTGAAATGTGTAAAGAGGTGAACTGAGTAAAGATGTGAAATGTGTAAAGAGGTGAAATGTGAAAAGAGGTGAAATGAGTTGGGTACAGAGCAACAGCCTTCTCGGGGGCTCACCCAGGGTGGAGACCAGGATGTAGGCTGGCTCGCTGGGTGTGCTGTAGCTGTTACTGGTCACGCTGCAGTTGTAGGTGGTGGCTGGCAGCAGGCCGGAGATGGCCGCCACGTGGAAGTGGACCATCTGGGGCTCCCTCGCCTGCAGAACGACAGACGGCAGAGGGCGGCGAGAGAGCCTTCAGAACAACAACCCCAGTTCAGTCTCCGATAATCACATTTCTGTGATTAAAGCGTACAGAAGGTGGTTCAGAAACGCTCCATGAACAAAGTCAGGATTGGCATCAGAATCACTAGAACACGTCCCCATTTTTTTATAAGATGCGTCCAAAATAAAATCATCTAACAATCCAAATTTAGACACACAGGGATGGTCTAGAGAGCTTTAGAAGCCTGTCAGCCCTCGAGGAAAAAGTGTAAAACTACTCCTGTAGCCACATGAGTCATTCTGATTTAACAAGCTCATTTTAATTACACTAATTAAGCTATTTTCACAGTCCCGCGGGTTTCTCTTAAATCTAGTAAAAATGGCACAGACAGCAAAATGGCATGAACAATAAGAGACAAACATTCAGAGAGCTTATAAAGTCAAACAAAAAAGTCACAGTTATAAAGTTATTGTTATACACACACAGAGCATATAATTACACCTCTTATTGGTGACAAATCAATGAATACCGTTTTCCGTAACACTTAACCAAGAGACGAGCGTGCCCGTTTTTAGCATCTCGCTTTAAAAGTGGGAACCGATCCGTTTCTTGACATCTCAAACGCGTGGATGAATGAAAATAAGCACACAACACAGGCCAGACACTCAACAGGTATTTTTCTCCAGAACAAGCGCATCTTTAAAGTGCTAGGGAATTCCACTGAGAGAGACAGAGAACCAGAAATGCTCCCTTGTTCCGTGTACTGAAAAATCACCAAAAAGGTATTGACTTAAAGAAAGCGATGTTTCTGTGCCTTCTGTAGAGCAGGATGGAGACAGACGATAAGACGCACAGATGGAATACCACTCGACAGATAAAAAAGGGATATTCTCTAATCTTCACTGCAACAGAATGTCTGAGAAACAGGATTTTCCAAGTACTCCCTTGGTCTGTGCCAAACGTCTACATCAATAAATATGATGAACACTTCACTAGAAACACTAGATATAAAATATTGTCTCAAGGTATTATTCCTTAAGCATTTTAATGGGTAGCACCTGTATTTCAATGACACTCTGATAACGTGGCTTACTTTAAGCTTCTTGCCCGGGCCGACTTGTTTGCAGAGAACCGTGTAGAAATCCACCACTCCCTCCTCAACCCAGAGTAGAGTCACAGACGTGTGAGTGGCGTTAACAGCATAGAGAGACTTTGGGGGAGCAGGCTCTGTGAGGAGAAGAATCATTATAGGCTGCTTCTCACACAGCAAAAAAAAACATAAAAAATATAAATATTAAATATATATTTTGCAGAGAAAGTAAATGATGACTGTGGGATTAGTCTGATTTGATTTCAGATTAACGTGAAGGTCATTAAAGAGCAGGGCTCAGGGCAGTATTCACACTGCTTCTGGGTGTCTTTGGGAGAGCAGAAAGTGCGATGATTGTACCAACAGCGTACGACGCCGCGGCCTAATGTGACCCGACAGCTTCTATTTCGATCGCGGGGCCCCTGAGCATACACCTTGTTTCAAAAAGAAAACCACAGTCTGCCAGGCAGACAGTTTCACAAAGGCCTCCCATTTACCTGCAGTCAGCTCAATTACCCTGCTCAAGCACCTAGCATAATTACGCGAGCTGAAGTCCAGCCCCGAGACACTGCTATAGTCTGCATTCTAGGCTGCTGTGCCAAGCGTTTGCGAACCCCTCCCAGGCGGCTGTACTGACCCAGTTTGATGATGTGCGGCGTGGACGTGTTGCGGCTGCGCTCCGTGCAGGCCGTGACCGTCAGGTTGTAGATGTCCCCGGGGAGGAGGGCCAGCGCCGCCTTCATCACCGCCCGAGTCACCTGCGCCGAGAGAGGCTGTCAGCCGGGGCTGCAAATCATCTGCTAGCGGACTGCCACACTAAACCATACAGGCGCGACAGGCTCTACGGAACGGCTGGAACTCACGTCGGCAGATACGCGCTTCTTTAAACTCTTCTTGCCCTCGGCCACCACCTGCCAGTGAAGCATCCGCGAATGGGACAAATCCGTGAATATGTCCCCGTACGTCCACCTCACGTACAGGATGTTGTTGGAGTAGTCGACCGAGGATATGTGTGGGGCTTCTGGGGCTGCAGAAAGAATCAAGGTACAGTTCCTTCCGTGTCTGGCGTTAAGCATGCAGAACCTCGTAAGGACGTTTCCACAACGTTAGAGAAATGCAGAGGAGGTAAGACAGATTAGAGAAAGAGACGCAGAGGGTGTTTTGACAGGCAGCGGGGCGGGGGCTACCTGTGATGAAGCTCACGGTGGAGCCGTCGCAGCAGCGGAGCGGCGGATCGCCCCAGGTTACCATGGTGACGCGGAAGCTGTAGTGCCAGGCAGGCAGCAGATCGGTCACTCTCTGAAAGAGAAAACCAGGCAGCAGGGCTAATGCAGCAGCAGGGCTAATGCAGCAACAAGGCTAATGCAGCAGCAGGGCTAATGCAGCAACAAGGCTAATGCAGCAACAAGGCTAATGCAGCAGCAGGGCTAATGCAGCAGCAGGGCTAATGCAGCAACAAGGCTAATGCAGCAACAAGGCTAATGCAGCAGCAAGGCTAATGCAGCAGCAAGGCTAATGCAGCAACAAGGCTAATGCAGCAGCAAGGCTAATGCAGCAGCAAGGCTAATGCAGCAGCAAGGCTAATGCAGCAGCAAGGCTAATGCAGCGCTTTGATAAG
>JAOYSI010059579.1:0-24135 GCA_025775065.1 Hiodon alosoides
CAACGAGAGCCCTCACCTACACAGATAAACCCGTTCGTGGTGAGGGCAACAAACCTTAACTAAACAAACTCCATACATGAACCGTAACTAAATACAGAAACGCACGGAACATTTTTACATCACCAACACATAGAACACATTATTTACAGGGTAGCTTAGTCGGGAGTTAGGTTTTCCTGGCAGCCCCCGCGAGGGTGGCTACAGTCCATAGCAACGGGGAGACGCGCTTCGCCATCCCCGTTACAATACATATATAGCATCTTTGTGGTAAAAAAATTCAACATAAAGGCACGAATAGATGTGCCTCAGTAAAAGTCTATCTAAAAAGTGTGTTAAAACTAGACCACAAACTTTGAGGCACAGCCGTTCTTCCCAGCGGGGCTTACTTTGAGGAGCAGTTGCTTAAGGCTTGCTCTTGTACACGCTGGGCTCTATCACCCAGAGAACGTAGGATTCTAATTTGAATTGTGTTGCTACCTGATTGTGAATGAGACTTCCCTAACTGTTAGTGCACGATTGGCCGAACTTTATAAGCACATGGGATGCACCTCTCAGCACTAAAATGGTACAATAATAAGACCTATAATAAGACTATATACAGGTTTTGGGTTAACATGTCAATGAAAACTGTTCTGGAATCCTTCCAACATCTCACCACACTTTAAAAAATCCTGAAAAAAAAAAGTTTTTTCGTGTATCTATCCATGTCTAATACCCACCTGTATCTATGCCTAAATCTTTATTATTTAATAAGGGGATTTATCTCCTGTATGAGATATACCTTACAGTCCGAAGCTCAGTTACACTTGCCAGAGAAACATCAATACCCAGCATCTCGAGATGAAATGTGACAGGGCTCAGACCATTACCTGTTTGTTTGTAAGAGCACATTGGAGGTAATTGTATGTGATTAATGATTTTCTACTAGTTCTTGACAAACAATGGTCCGTTATGAATTGTTGTACAGGCACAAGGAGGTATGTGAACGCTGTTGTCTTACAGAGTATCTTTCATTTCAATGAGTTTTAGTACACATTTATATGCTATAAATCAAATTTTACATTCATACAATGTAATAACAACAATTTTCAGTTTGACAGTTTTTTTATTATTAAAACACTAATGTTAAAATATTTAAAAATTTCCTGAAGTCAGAGTTTGCAAGCCATTTTGGCATTTTCGGCAAAATAAATTTGCACAAGCTTATTTGAACTATATAAGGAACACAGACTTTATAGAATCAGAGTCGAACAGCCCTGGCCATTTGGGATAATGGGTTAAAATGCGCATATGTATTTAATGGTCCTGTGGTGTTTGCTCTTGGGGGGGTAGCAAAGCTGGACCAGGGAAGATGGCTGTTCTGGGTCAGTGGCGAGATGGGACGAGATGAGTCGATTAGCATATCCCCCCAGTTGCCATGTCTTAACCAGACTATGCTGTAGCTTTTGTTGTCCTATTATTCCGCTAGATGATTGAGATAATAGAGGTTTTATTTTTTTCAATTTTTTGGCATTCACCTTTAAAAGTCCTCTAGTTACCCTCTCATTCCCTACTACAGTCTTGTCATTTGTCCATATATCTTTTGATTCCGCTTCTTCCTGTAGTCTTTTTCTCAGTCAGCAGGGATGATGAGGTCCCATGCCATCTCCTTTCACCATTAGGGTTCCTTCAGATGATATTTTCCTCTTTTTTTTAATTTACATTCTATATATTGTATGTCTGTGATAGCAGCAGCCAAAATGAGGAATTAATTCATGTGGGTTCACAGTCCATTCTTGTTAAAGGATCCAGACATCACTGCTTTCGTCACAAGAGACCAGGATTTGACTCTAGACTTACTTATATGAATAAATAAATGAACATAAATCATCATTGTAAGTATCTTTCTTTAATAAAAATGCAATATTGAAGTTTTTTGTAATATGTGATAACTCATCTGAAAGTTTTTTAAAGTATTAATTGACATGAACTAACCACTTTAATGCATTAAGTTTGAGGCATTATTTTAAAACACCCCTCATATCATATAGCTAATATATCAAAGTTCTATAGCACAGAGCAATTCCTTTCTCGGATATTTCTCAAAAGACTTGATAAGCATTTTATTCAGAAAAATAGTAGCATTAGAATTAGTATTAGTATTAATTTGCATAGGGGAAAAACTCAGAAAACCCAGAAAAGGCAAAGATGTGGTCGATAAGTAAGGTGAAATTTCATATATGGGGAAATGGGGAAAAATAAATAAAAGCTAAAAATACTGTCAGATAACACCACTGCTTGCCTGTGTTTTTTAAACACTGTTCTTTACACTCAGACATCCACTGGACTGGGCAAGGTGTGGAAAAATTGATTTTTTTTACTATTTTCTAGTTGACATCTGTCACCTTGTGCTTAAAGCAAGGTGTGGACATGCCATGACACAGATTTGATGTAATATCATAATGTCAGCGTGCTTAAGGTAACCGTGCACTCCTTGCTCTAATGGCTTCAGAGACACTGCGGACAATCTTCCTGGGGACAGAGTTAATCCTATCAGCTCCCCACAGTGCCCCAGCTGACAATGTCAATGCTGGCTTGACCTTCTTTTGAGCCGTTCAGAGAAGCCTGATTGCTTTTAAAGATTTCTTTTTTTGTTCTTTTTCTCAGTCCCAACATGGAGAGTTCATCTTCTTGGTCCAGTATGTTCTTGCACTTAAGGGCCAGTTTACCTTTTGATGGGATGGTTTTGGGGGTGAGATGAATTGTGAGGAATGGGATCAGAATGATATTGAGCAAAGGCACAATAAAATGCGGACTCACAATAAGAAATGTGCTTTATCTTAATAACATAAATGCAATAACAAACAGTTTATTATTATTATTATTATTATTATTAATATTAATACAACTCATTTTTATTATTACTTTTATTATTGCTGTTATTACTTTTAAAACCCACGCAACCAAGAATGTGGCTCAAATCTTATTTTTTCTGGATTAATTGAGCCTCTATACTATGCTGCCTGATCAAATCAGCCTCTGATTTACCATTAGTAATTTTGGTAATATAATTTAACTCCAGATTTCCAGTTCCACCACGAGCCCCAAACCTTTTTACTGTAAAACTGATAATGCTCAGATAATGATGTTACAAAACAGCTCTGCTGTTAATCCTGATGTCTTCACAACAAACGCTTGTAATAGAAATTAAATACGGGCTACATACGGTTAAATTTTAAGTTCATTAGACGCCATGTGCCCTTTGGTACCCCTTCCTGTATTTGCACTATTAGCTTTTGTAAGGAAAAAAAAGAAGAATGATAAATTAAAGGGAAGATTTTCAATCTGGCTCTTCAGTTAAAAAACAGAATTGCCAATAATTTTGCATTGCTGTGTTCCCCATGGGTCATGGAAGGACAGGTGTGGGGGATCTGCGAACCCTGGATGCATATAGATATTGTTGCAAACAATAGACTTCACTGTGACCTGCTTCCACAATTACGTCCTGCCCACATGGCCAACGTGCCTTATCTCATTGTGCAGTCCTCTGGAATATGTCAATAATTAGAGACCAGGCAACAATCTCTGTTGTTCCATAGAGGGAGGCGTCTTAGTGATGTAAACGACACATTGACTCTGTTATGAAGGCTTGGCTGTGTTCTAAAAGCAAATGTGAGAGCCGAGATTTTGTATGTTTCTCAAACCTGTTTTGAGAACACATGGGAGTTCAACAAAGAACAAGGAATTGAAGACACAGCAACAGAGAAAGAAAGTTACAAAGAAAGAGCTAACCAGCCACTAATGTAGTTTGACATTAATACAGCCTATGAAATCAAAGCCTTTACAGACAGTTAAAAGAATACCTTTGTAACCTACTGCTAACTTAAACCTTTTGAAATGAAATAATAATCTCCATAATTCAGAAAATATATATTTTTTCTTTATTTGCTGGATTTTCTACAACCCGAAGACAAGCAATCCTTTGAAAATGCAGAGTAAGGAATCCTATACAGAAAATAAAGACAGGAACACATAGAGAATAGGGAAGGGATATTATGATAATTGTGAGAAGAGCTCTTATCCTCAATGAGATCTAACAGTAACATCGTTTTCTTATCCCTCCTCACCCTGCCCTCTCAGCCTCCTTATATGGGGAGCCTAATGATACAAACTGTAGATTTCTTGTAAGCACCACCCTCAGATGTGGCTAAAAGTGACCCTATAAAGAAGGGATGGGTAGAAGTGTGAAAAACTGCTTATAACTCTTTGTTCTTCTGTTTAGTACTTTGGCGTACTGTTCAGTTTCATGGAGACAGTGAATAATTATTGTACTTACTGTCTATGCTGGTATTAACCAATGCCAAGTTCAACTTCTGCTTTTGAACTGGTCCATGAGGTGGTTCATTAGCAGTCTATGTATATCTGTACACTGGATTCCCCAGGGCTGATTGTGTGGGAAGTGTTAAACTTGGTCGGTGGCTGTAATTACTCTGGCAGTTGGCAGTGTGGAGCAAAGGAAAAGCCACTGTGTATGTGACAGCCTCAGAGGTCATAAGAACACCATGATCACAATGCTTACATGTTGGCTGTAATATCTGGAGAAGTGTAAGCAGTATTAAATTGATGTTTACATGACAGACTAGGGAACCAGATAAACCAATACACAATAAATACTCAAAAGTATGTGGACAACCCAACAAATTAATGACGGTTTTCAAAATCAAGCACACAGCCATGCAATCTCCACAGACAAACATTGGCAGTGGAATTGCCCTTACTAAAGACTTCAGTAACAAGTCAGTTTGTCATTTCTGCACCGCTAGACCTGCCAGCCAATGGTAGGTACTGTAAGTGGAAACGTCTTGAAGCAGCAGCAGCTTGGCCACGAAGTGATATGACAAACAACCTCACAGACTGGGACCGCTGACTGTTGAAGTGTATAGCACATAAAAAAGTCTCTTTAGCAACGTCAGCACAATTACAAAGATTCTGTTCTTCCAACTTTGTGACAAAAGTTTAGGAAAGGCCCATACCTGTTTCAGCATGACAATGCCTCCGTGCACAAAGCAAAGTCCACAAAGAAATGGTTTGAGATTTTAGATTGTTGTGAAAGAACTTGACTGTCCTACCCAGAACCCTGACCTCAACCCCATCGAACACCTTTGAATTAATTGAAACGCCGACTGCAAGCCAGGTCTGAACGCCCAACATCACGACATCACTAATGCTCTTGTTGCAAGTCTCAGCAGCAATTTTTCAAAATTTAGTGGGAAGTCTTCCCAGATGATTGGAGACTGTTATAGTAGCTATGTGGGGAACAAACTCCATATTAATGCCAATGTTTTTGGAATGAGATGTTCCATGAGCAGGTGTCAACATTCTTTTTGTTTTATTTAAAGTTTACCAATGTACCAAGTTTACCAATTTTATTTATGGAAAGATATTTATGACTTGATTCTTGCTGGTATCACTTGACTTGACTTGGTTTAGGGCAGCTTTAAAATACAACATGTAGAGGGAGGCCAGCATCAGTCAGCATCGGTAATCTGTTAAACTCAGCATTTTTTTTTAAACAGGAAACTTAGGTGCGTGTATTTCAGATATTTCTCATTCTTCTCATACTTAAAAATAAAAAAATAAATACTAAGACAAACTTTATTTCTTCATAAAAAATTATTTTTTTACTGAAACTATATCGGTAACAATTATTTGGAAGAGAAGAAACGAGCAACCATGGGCATTAGTAGCCTGTGAAATTATAGCTTTTTCCTGGGATAAGTGCTTGGACCGATAATCGGCCCAGAAATAGACAAGAGTAAGAGCGGAGAAGGAGGCTCAACCAAGCTGGAAAGCTGTCCGCTCTCTGGGAAGAAAAGAAAAAAGAAAAAAAAACATGCTGAGAAAAGCTTCGTATTATCAGTGAACATTTTCATGAATTCATTTTAAGATATTTACTCAATATCGGAACGCAGGGACTGTATATATACTAATCCTCAGAATGTCTGCATACACTTTTGGCGTTAGATCCTCCTTATTAAAATATGTAGATTAATTTGTGACTGGTTCTGTGAGTGATTAAATGGTGTATTGGGTGCTTGAGATTCAGCTCATATTTGTAATCTAAATTTAACACAGAGTGAGAGCTTGTCAATTAAATAGAATGAAATGATGTGAGAATAAAAGTCATCTTCATCTTCCTGTTTTATGCTTGAGTGGCTGCATAGTTATCATTTAAAGGGCTTCAAATAATTGCTGAGAAAGTTTTGTTGTGTGTTCAGATATGGAGTGAATTGATATTCTTCTCCAAGACAGCTTTTGCAAAAGTTCACCAGCTTCATCAATTACAGCTTGTGTCTGAAAAAAACTATGATAAATCAAGCATAATCAAAGCACCTTGAAGTAAGATAATATAAAATGTTTTATAATTAATGTAATTTTAGTTCTATGTGATTGTACTGGATTTGTTTTGATAATCTGTAGTGCTAGTACCCCAGCAAGTCAGAACTTTGTTATATGTATAATGTACTATACATTGAGATGCCTTTTATCTGGCCACTTGCCTTAGACAGGCACATTTAGTGAAGTTCCCCTTACTAACAGCCACCCACAATCCCTTGATATTCACTTTTATTAATAAATAAGGATAAATACATTTATGTCTTATACATACCTACTTATTCATATGATGCAATTACATACATTTTCACGGCGAATTACAGAAATAGCTTAGAGTACATATTTAGAATGCAACAAACTGAAATACTTGTCTGTTTCACAGGATAATTGGGCCAGAGTGAACTACTCCTAAAAACAATCAGCTGACAGATTTAGGGCTTTGTCCTCTCTAACATACCAGAACTGATTATGGCACATCAGAGCTGTGCTCATTGGTATTCAGGATTGGCATTGCCCCTTGCCAGCAGCAATTCAGGGTGTGCGGCCACTTTTGGTCTGCAGGAGGGGGGACCATTAAGAAAAAGAACACTGTATTTGTATTATAAAAAGCTGATCATCCAGTTTTTAAACATCTCTATTTTCTACTTAGAATTTCTGCTTGTTGTTACCTGACAGTCGCCAACACAGTCTTGAGGATTTTTTTTTTTTTTTAATGAGAAATTATTCTGTGACACTATTACGGGATTAATACGTATCACACAGTGGTCATTATCTGAGACGTTGTACTCTGCAAGCTGATCTTAATCACTCCATTGGATTAATCTCCAAACAAAAAAAGCATGCACACACAGCGGAACATCCCATATAACATAATTTTATTTGTAGAAATGCAACACAATTGTTTTTTGTTTTTTTTTTTTATAAATTAGGTCTGTCAAAGTTAATGCGTTAACGCGTGTGATTAATTTCAAATGCTTAACGCAGTTAATTTTTTTGTCGCAATTAACGAATCTTTTTTGAGCCTTTGAACCGTCCATAGTTAAAATACAACTCCACGCTCTCGCGTTTGTTTGTCAATCGATTGCTTGAATTTAGATAAAGTTTTGCTGATGCAGAAAGCTGCTAAAGGGCTTTTAAACGGCCAGTTTTATTACAAAACTCTTACAGATAAAAGCTACGTTATTTGCAGCAACTGTAAGGGTGAATTTGTGTATCACCGAAGTACGTCGAGTCTGAAGTATCATTTTCAAGCAAAACACAGAGTTGAAGCCGGCAGCAGTAGTGAGAGGGCTAGCAATGCAATCAGCCTACTCTTTTAGAGTTCGTGCGCAGGAGGCAAATTGACAAGTCAATGAGTAGCAAGCTAACAAACGCAATAGCGAACTTTCTGATACATATTATTTTGTGTTTCTTTCCATTACAATAAAGCACAGTATGGCTTTAACATAGCACACTGCTTTTTAAATGGAAAATTGTTTATTTTGGGCCAAATTTGAGCACATTCAAAACGTGCGATTAATTGCGATTAATTAATTAATTAAGCAAATTGTGCGATTAATTAGTTGTTTTTTATCGATTCCTAGCCCTAGTATAAATGCATGTCTGCTACATCGGGTTATACAAGCCAGTAAGTGTCACTTTGCCTACAATGGCTGCACCAAGTCAAGATCACCAATGATCTTTAAAGTCTTTTTTCTTCGACCAACAGTAATAAGCATACAGTGCCACTAGGCAAATGCATCCTCACACATAGTATTTTGTACTACAAACTCAATTGAAAGTATAAGGGATTTCTATAATGAGTCCTAACTAGAGCAACAGGGTAGGAGAAGCACTCGCAATGTCATCCTTGTGGGGACACATCCTTTCTTCTTCCACAGATCAGCAATCTGCAGTCACAAGAACACTCCTTTCAGTAAAAAGACTAAGACTAAATTGAAAATAGATGCCAAAATGGCTGCTGGCACTTCTCCCATCTCTGGGCAGTGCTCAGGACGTTCACAGATTTTACCTTGCAAACCTGAATCATAAGACAGTCTGTGCTCAGACAAGAGCCTTTACAGGCTGAGCCATTCAGGAGGGTTTATTTTTACTTAGTGGAGTGTTCGTGAGGAACCTGCCTCTTATAAGATATTTTGTCAGGCTGTATACCTGACTAAAGCTTTGTAAGCTTTCCCACAAATCTTAATTTATTTTTTTAAATTGCAGCAAAACATTTTTTAAACATTGCTTTATCTTTTCTTTAGAGCAGTTATACTTCAGATTAAGTCAAAAAATATTTGGCAATTGGTTTCTGATCCTGCGTCCTTATTTATTAAATATTTTTTTATTTATTAAAATATAGACTTTCACATTTGCCACATTGAACTAAGGGCCAGGCTAAATACAAACTCTGATCCGACCGCAAGTCAGAGATTACAATCCTGGTACAGATGGCAACCTTTATGCTTTCCAGAGCAATATTCCTTCTGTACCAGAGTAAACCTGTGGGTCCAGATTGCTTCATGAAGGGGCATTGCAAGATCTGTGCCTGTAGGTATGATGATGCTAAACCACTGCCTCTGCCATCAGCACATATTGGATGGTAAAACTTCCTGAGAAGAATTCTTAAGATATCTGTACAGATATAAGAGGGATGCAAGCTTTGCGTGTAGAGAATTTATATCATTTGAGATGGTAAAAGACCATGTTAAGACTTAAAAACTAAAAACTAAAAGGCTAAAAAAAGGACGTATCATCTGCATTTTTCTGTAGGAAAAAACATAATTAGTAACATGTTTATCAAGCGATTTAGTGTAGATTTAAAAAAAAAAAAAAAAAAAGAAGCAATAAAGGACCAAGCACAGATCCCTGGGTTACACTTTTGAATCCAAATAATGCTCAGAATCAAACTAAAATATTGATTTAATATATATAAAAACAAGATTTAATGAAAACCCACAAATATACAAAGAACAAGATTTTTGGTAAACAATCTTAAATGCTTTTAAGATGTCAAGAAAGATAATGATGATGGAGAGGGGGGTTGCTTTATCAGACTATAATCCATAATTGACTGACAGCAAACCAGTCTCCAGCTTTGTAACCAGATTTGTTTAGTTGGTTAGAAGGAGAAGTAAAAGCAGGATAACAGTTTGTCATAGGGTCTAGCTGGGGTACTGTGAATGTGATTGCTATAAATCCAGATGGAGGCAGTTAAAGCTTCCAAGGAAGAAATCTGCAGTTATAAGAAACCGTCCGAGTAAGGAGGTGGAGTTTTCGTGAATCAGTTGTTGCAGATAAATGTTTTCTTCTTGAAAGATGAATTGAAAGCATTAAACCTTGTTTTGAAATTTAACATGAACTGCAAGCATTGGAAGTATGGAAATACTAACTTACTAATGGATATGTAGGTAAACAAGAGAAACTAAATAGTCCAGCTGTTTGGCTAGTGAATGCTGTACTCTTCTTTAGAGCTTGGATTGTTTTTCTTTATTCTGGTAAGAATATGCCTCTATTTATGCCTCTAAAACTCCTGAGCAGTTTTTACAATGCCTTATGTTTTCCATTGGTTTAAAAGAGATTACCCTGCCTAATTGGACTTAAAAAAAGAGGTAGAGAGAAGTAACAGAGGAAAAGAGAAAAGTGTATGAGTGAAAGAGGGATGCAAGTAGGAGAGAGGGTGGAGGTCACTCCAGTCCTTCAGTCACTTCCTTTTGCTTGACTGGGCTGCTTATCCAGGCTGAAGCTGCAGCCGTTGTCTTGTTGGAGTGTGCTAATTAGGCTCCAGCTTAATTTTCGAGGATGCTCTACTGCCCTTTAAATGGCGATTTAAAATTCAAAGTGATGGTAATTGTACAAAGGCATGCTGATCTAGTAATCACCCTGGGGTTTAGCTTTGCATTTTTTCCCTTCGTTGGTTTTTGTTGTCCAGGCCTTTGCGCTGTTTGAAGAGGTCTTGAGTGGCCATGCAACAATGCCCCCTGTGCATGTGTCCCTCTTGTTTTAATCCCCCCCCCAGAGGGCCGAGATAATTTGTGTCATGGTGACAGGGGTTGGGAGGACAAAACTGAATGTCAAAATAAGTGTGTACTTTGAGAAGAAACAGTGGTGTATCATTTTAAATAGGAAGTAAAAAATATTGAAAGAAAGACTTCAAATTTTAGGAAATAAAAAATAAATAATCATTGGTTACTAATTTTGGTATATGTTTTAGGTTTGAGATACCACATTGATTTATTCACGCTAATTTGTGAGTATTCAAAATACAGATACATATCTGGTTAGACTAAAGGCAAATAATCAGTTATTGCTTACCGGTCAGTAAGTAAATATCAAAAAAATACATCTGCATAAAACTATATATTATTTTATGAAAATAAACTAATTAGACTGACCTACACCTTGAAGTGTTTGAGAAAGATTTTTTTTTTTTTTTAAATAAAGAATTAAACACATCCTTGAAATGCCTTAGGCTGAAAATGACTAGCTGAAATGTATTATATGCGTTTATTTATTTATTTATTTATTTATTTATTTATGTTCATCGTTTAAATTTTTATAGAGTAAAATACCAATGTATAAAACACTAATGTTGTCTCAAGTTATTATCAGCTCCAGAATTGCTTTGCTTTGTTAGATGGTTTATTTGTTCTTGAAAGAGATTCCTTGAAGAGACTCTGCTGTCAGCCCTTTGATGTGCTGCTCTTCAGTTGTTTTTGCACTTGAAGGAACTGCGGGGAAGTGTGACTTTTCTGCAATCACAATATTGATACCGCACAATTGATGCTTCAGCGTCTTCAGCTCTGACAGTCAGCTCAGCGCTTGACTGACAGCAGTTTTGACACCCTAATAATTAAAAAGAATTGAATAATAAATAACTATACTGAAAAATGAAATAAAATGCAATGTTAAAAATGTATTGTAACCTTTTTCACTAGAAATAGGTTTTCGTTTTCTGATTTACTTTGAGATTTAATGCGTCAACACTGTGTACTACTTCTAATAATTCAGAACACAAAACCTCTTCTCCTATTGACCCTTTGCTAGCTGAGTAAGGCACCAGACTAGTGGTATACAAGTGGGTAGGAAAGGGCCCAGTGAATTGTCTCAGACACACCTTGGAGCCACATATCTATCAGGCTGCAAAGATGCTGGTAAGGTGGTGCCTATCCACTACGACTAAAGCTTGTTGCACATGTCTGCCAACACCGTCAGCTCAGGGCCTTTCAAAAGAGCCAAGTGATGGATGTATCCATTATATCCTTTCTCCTCTGTATTGAGTCTCCATACTGCCCTTTGAATAGTTAGGTGTCCAGACAGCATGCTGTTGCCCATCTCATTGAGTTTTGAGGCAATGAAGAGCAATGTGTGAATCAGTGTGTTTTGAATCACCCCTACCAGCTTAGTTTCAAGAAGGAGTAATCAGGGATCAGAAAACATCATATATATGATTCCTGAATATTATAAAGTAAGATTTACCTTGTAATACAGTGTAAATGCATTAATTACTTGTAAAATATTTACAGCCTAAAAACCTTAACTAATCGTATGCTAATTGTTTAACCATCTCTGTTTAAAAGCTTATACCCACGCATCCACCAAACCTTCAAGCACTTGTCCATTATATCCATTGACCCAGGTTTTGGTGATTTTCTCATTTAAATCATGAAGATGCAATCAAGAGCTCTTACATGTTGTGCTGGAGCAGGAGGTAAAACCCCCCACATTTACTTTATTGTCTGTGAATTCATGGCTTTGTTGAGTCCTTTTTCTCTCAGTTGTGGGTGAAAACATAGCCTTCCCCATCTGAATGAGAGTCAAGTCCCATGGATTTTAAATGAACATAACAGCATCAAACCTGAGATTAGTTGTGGAGTGCGCTCATTATTTTTATTCAAACAATTTTTTTTTAAGTGCTTGTAAGAAGTTTTATCTTTAACCCAATGCTTTCCTAATGTGAGGCGAAGGGGTGAAACCAAATACACACAGAAAGGTAATTGTAAGGTATTTATTTAATTACTTTTGATTTAACTTTCTTTAAGCTTTTTTTCTTTCCTTGTATCAAATGTATATCAATTTAAAAACAGATTCTGTACAGAATAGTCTGCATACAGTCAAAATAGTCAAAATGTTCTCAAATCAGTATGAACCAGTATGATCATTACTCAGTTCAGGCAGATTTTGGAGATCAATAGAATAAAATCAGTCAACATGTCAGTAAACGCCGCATCATATTGACTGAAGTTCCAATGACGTGAAAAAAGAAAAGAAAAAAACACGTTTACGGAACCTTGTCTGGTTCTTGTATTAGAATGAAATATATATTAAAATATATATTTTGTTTTTAGGGCCAGGGCTAAAATGATGACTTGTCTTATTGAATGACAAGGTGAGAATGAGGAGCAGTTTGATCTTTCCACTGTCATGGTCCATCCAATATTATTTTACCTCACCCATCTTCATTTGGTTGATGTTCTGTGCAAAGGCAAATGCTGAAAAATCCCAATCCTGAGGATATGTAATTGATGTGTGAAGGTAGTGTTCTGTAGAGGAAAACAGATTCAAAACCAATTTTCTGGTAGAATATTCTAACAAAATACTGTCAGTTGAACTGTTTAGAACTTTTCTGTTGAAGATTTTGCTCTAAAAACAGAGTTTTATATGGAATATGTGATATATGACTCAATTGTGATTAACCATTCAAGAACAAACCCATGGTGGAAGAGGTAAAAATAACTTTTGTAAATCAACAGCAAAACTGGGTGGCCTCATTCACCCAAGTAAATACGTGAATATTGCAAAGTCATCTGAGTCTTGTCTGTGTCTTTCATGACCAAGAAATTCATAAACTTCAAAAACCAGCTATGTGTTATCATAGCAACTGCAAGATTGTCAAGTGTAGGAAGTTTATTTCCCAAGGGATCTTCCTCATTCGCAATTAATGTTCAATAGCAGATCTTCTTGAATGTCCTCTCATGAAGACAGAATACTAGCAAAATAAATTCAGTGTCAGACTAAATGCCCGATATCAACATTGTCGTGTATAGAAAGTTATTTTATAGTGAGGGATTTTTTTTTTTGCCTGCTGTCTGATTACAAGATCCCTTTCCGCCCGATGGGGAAGGTTGCTGACCGACCTAAAAAAACCATCAAGGCAGAGATGCACATGCTGCAATAATTATACAGGTATGCCAAAATTATTCGGTTGATTCAGTGAGTATTCATCACTCTGCTTTTCAAATGGTGTGGCTGACAAACTGACAAGCCCTATCTGTTTTAGAAGACGGTGTTAGTATGGTGACTGTATCATTTCCAGGAGGTAATATGACCATCACTGGACCTACCTGGCATTCTGGAAGCCATGTCATTTACCATTCGTTTAATTGAAAACCTTTTACTGGGAGCCTTAGCAACATCTACCTGGCCATTCGGAAAAAGAGGTATAGATATCCATGTGTGTATATAGATTTGTATTTGTATGGAGATAATTAGTTATTGAACTATTTAAATTGTCCTGTGAAACTACACGCTTGTGTATAGTTATCCTGACTTATACTTGACATATGACTTGCGCCTACTGGTGACAGGACAACATTTAAATAAATTATAAGGCTGGAAGCATGGGGCAGTGGCTCTAGGACGTCATTGACACCAGTCAAGCAGATTGGAAGGGGGGAAAGCATGCAAAGAGATTTCGGCCCATTGCCTCAGAGATTTTATTCTTACAAGTGGTTAAAAGTTATACAAGGTTATATAACATTCATCTTTTTTTAGTTTAAATAAGTAGTATACCCCATACTGAACGTACATACCTCCTTATCTGAGATTTGTCAGTTTTCACAATGGTTATCCTCAGGGCTTTATCTATGTTGAGGTCCCAGTCTGTCCAGACAGATGCCATGGTGGAGATTTCAGTTGGAGCCCAGAGCCTACACCAAGAACTACAAGAGGAGTTTGGCAGTCAGATACAAAGCTCTAGCCCTGGATGTTGTTGCTCTGTGGAGGAGAGGTGATAAAACCTGAAGGGTCTCTCCCTGCCCCTTCAAGCTCAAAACCATCTGCTCTCCTCTTGATCAGCTGGCCACCTTTGAGCCCAAAAAATGTAGAATAAAAAAAAAAAAAATACATTATGTTGACTGAGAGTTTCCCCTCAAAGAGAGCACAGGGTTGCGTTTCAGCATCAATGTCAAACAGTGCTGCCATAAAATGCGGGGGGAAAACCCAGCTCCCTATACTAATTGACTTTCAGTACAAAGCAGACCAATCCCCAATGAAAGACTTATTGAAGCTTTCCGGAAAATATATATGTTTTGGTGGTAAAAGTTGATTGAACAGTTTTCAGCTCAAGTGTTTAAAACTTCACTGGAAGGCATTGGATCATGAGCTCTATCCAGTACTTCTTTAAATCCGAAGCAATTGAAGATTGTTAGTATTTGAAGTATTTGAGCACTGCAAGTTATGGCATTTTGCCATGGCCTCACAATAATGTCTAACCCAATGACCAATTTAATATTTTATCATTATTATGTGTTCAGGAACACATTTATCATTTTCCACAAGTATTGAGGGGTAAATTGATTCTGAAGAAAAGTATGATGTGAATAATTAAAATAATTGAGTAAACAGTGAGATAATATTTAATTAAGGTGCTAGGTTAAAATTCTACATACACAGCCGTTAATGGGTCATTAACACACCTAATTAATTAACAACCCTCCGAATAGGCTAAGAAGAAATCCATCTAAAATGAGTAAATGTTTTTGAGAAAGTTAATTAGATAATCCTGTCCCCAAAGAAGATTTCTGTGTGCAGCCCACTGTACATAGGCCCCTCATGGGTCTTAGAGTTCAACACGGGCCACAGTGTATTTTTTGTTTAGGGTTCTGTATCTGTGATGATTGGCTCTGGGTTCAAAACATATCATGCGTGTGTGTGTGATTCAGTGCATGTTTGCACAGATTTGGTGAAATTGGCGGGGCCAGGCAATTCATATTAGTAAGCTGAAGAAGGGAGTGCGATTGATAAACCGGCCTGGGCGCAATCAGAGGTGAACCCCCCACCCGGTGTGAATCCCTGCTTTGATCCGCCAGCTCACCCAACCTCTGCCCATATCTCCTCTCCTGTGTTTAATCACATAGGACTGACAAGATGGACCCATTTTCCTACTGTGGAAATAATCAGTGTCGGCAGAGTCTTATATGCCCCGGACACGTATTAATCCTGTCTCCCTTTACCACATGTTATCACCTCCAAAGCCCCTCTCTCATGGGATCGCTCGGCTTTTCCCATGCCTTGAACCGAATGAAGAAATTGTATACCAGACCTCAATGGATCAAATAATTAAACATGTGTCCATGTATGTCATGCATGTCATTGTAGGATTTAATACATTCAAGTTATAGATTACATTCAGTATATTTTGATAGTGGTAATTGATGGTGTCACAAGTATCTTCATTTAGAAGTATATAATATACATATGATATCTCTGATATCTTTTGCATACATTTTATGTACAGATGCACTGCTCAGCTATGCTACGATATGAAGGGCTTCCTAGTTTTTGTTTAGTTACCCCGACCAATCGCAGCCTAATTGTTTTGGTTATTCAGTCCAGTCAGCAGTGATCAGTTTACCCAGCAACCCCCACTTATTTGAAAAAAATGTAAAAGCTTGTCTTTTTATTTTGTGAAGCATACTTTGGCATATACCATTACAGTTCCTTGACCTGGAAAGTCATTAAAATACAGTATTAAAAAAAAATATTTTTACAAGAAAAACATCTAGAAGAAATATGTCTATTCAGTGCACAGTGTAATCTGGCACCAGTTCAGCGCATTCGAGAATTATGAGCATCAATTGATTATCCTCCTTTTTTTTTTTTTTTTGCCTTTTTGCATACCTGATCATTTTGTCCTGACCTGTGCTAAAAGCATGTGTGCAAGTAATTTTTTATGAGGATGCTCTGTTTCTAAAAAGTATTCAAACAGGAGAGGCGCAGAGGGGAAAAATAATCAGCCACAAAAGCAAGGGGGTTTAATTAGCTTGAAAATACTGACCAACACATTTGTCCACCAGTCATACTTATAAAAATTAAGTGCTGGGTTAATGTGTGTGGCATCAACCTTTGATGGAAATGTTACAAATGAGGCTTACAAATGAGTAATAATTTCAAACTATTCGCAGTGGCACTTCCCAGCATGAAAGGGCAAGAAATGTGGAAAGTTTTCAAGCTGTGGACTGATTACAAGGATGGCTCTCGGCTGGAGGACCAATGTTGCCACCATCCCTGAGAGAATAAATTTGCACCTGTGTGGAGAAGCCATGTCCTGAACAATGCTGCTCTCGGACATGCCGAGCGATGCGCTTAATTAAAAACATGACTAATTTGCACACCCTCTCTCCCGCTAAATTGGAATCCAGTTCACCACTGAGTCTGTTAATTTGCACAGGACACAGCCGACTGAGAGGGGGTTTCACAAAGGAAGGAAGCGACTGTCTTTAGGTCTGAGGAACACAGAGATCATGATGACTTGCAGGAAATCGAAAAACATTGAAGAAATACCCAGTGCCGCATTTAATTCTAGATAATCAGAATACATTGGAAAGCAGGGAAGATGAGGAGATTGACTTTTGACTTCCTGAGTTAATTTCAGCTTCTTCAAATGACAAGTGCATAATAACCTGCTATCTTGTAATATAGGTAGGAATTTAAATACATTTTTAAATATAATTAAGGTATCCCTGGTGTGTAATATACATAAGCTAGTATATCTATGGTTTTTTACTGTAAGAAAAAAATGTTTATTGCAAGATTTTAACATTCAGAACATGGACACAACACATTTGTATGGATCGCGGAAGTCATCATAACTGTCATCTGTGATAAATCATGTTGTACAGCAATTTACAAAAGAATTACAGCAGAAATTAAATCACTCATTGCAATGACTACAAATATGTGTATCCACAAACAGGGGTGGTTATAAATGTTAAACAATTCATTCTACATATTCCTTAAAGTTATGAATGACGATGACTTTCATATGCAGCAACCAAATCTGGAGCAACGAGCATTAACACCTTTGAGTATATCAGCTGATGCTATCACATATTGACATGCCAGTCACCCTAGCCTTTAAGGATACAGATAAGGTATTTCAGGTCAATGAAAACAGATACCACTGTCTTCGGGCCTCCTCCTCTTTATCAACAACATGTTTTGTTCTCAAAAAAAAACTGGAAAATAGAAATGCAGAAAAAATAAATAATTGCATTTCAACTGAGGAGAGAGAGAGAGAGAGAGAGAGAGACAGAGAGAGAGAGAGAGAGAGAGAGACAGAGAGAGAGAGAGAGAGAGACAGAGAGAGAGAGAGAGAGAGAGAAAGAGATTGCATTTGGATGCAGTCACTCATCACATGCAACTAGAACTTTCATACTTATCACTGTGGTGATGACAGTGAGTTTGTTTGGACTGGAGGTCACGCACAGTTTTCAGGAAATTAGTGAATGCTGGGTACTTTCAAAGTTAGTGATAGCCGGATAGGGATTCGGGAGAGGTGAGGGCTTGATTTACTGACTCTTTGATGTCGGTCCAATCTGAGTTTACTGTAACAAACCATGTGCTGAGCTGAATTTTACAGCTTCAATTCTGATGTTGGTGTGAATATGTTGGTACCAATTAAATGGCAGGTAGTGTCAAGCCATACCACCAGAAAAAGTGTATATGTCCATTCATGAAGATGCATGCTTGCTAGGAATCCAGTTTTATGAACTGAATTTGCAGTGGCATGTTATAAAGGTTATCTCTAACTCAATGTTATCAATACTAATATTTTGGGCATGTGTATATTTTTGCAGTAAATATTCATGATCCATTAAATAAAATAAACCAAAAAACTATTAATTATGCATAGTGTGCATAGTGCATAGTTTGCATTTATAGCAATCTGTATCAAGTCAATATATAGTCCACTCTCTTCTACTTTACAAAGTAATCTTTATGTTTTTCCACTCCTGTAATAAACCCATGAAGAATCGAATTAAAGCAACTAATTTCCCTGTTGTCTAAAACTCCTGCATTACAGAAAATATTAAGGAAACCCTGGTTTCTCCACTTTTAAAGTATTTACAAATTCAACCGCAGGTTCCCGCTGTGAACATTCAAATTAAAATATTTTTATCTGTCTGTTATAAATTGTTCCATCAATTAGGCAATCAATGTATATTTATAAAGTTTCCACGTCACAAAGACGCTTTACATACAGAAAAATACAATATGTCCCAGGCCTGACCCCCCAAAAGCATGCCAGTGGCAACAGTGGCAAGGAAAAACTCCCTAGGCTGGCAGGAAGAAACCTTGAGAGGAGGGTAATGGGGAGCCCATTACGGACATTGTAATATCCGTAATATCCGTAATATTGTAACATCCCATCACCATAAATAACCTTAAAAGGCTTTATGCCAAAAAATGCATATCTATCTTTTTACCAGCAGTCTGAATTTTGCATGCATTGACAAATATTTTCATGTAATTGAAAGCAACCTAGTTTAGTAAACATAAGTTGTCTACTTTTTATGAAAATCTCAAACTTTTCATAGATTTAACCATAAACCTAACTCCTCCCTAATTTAGCACACAGTATTAATAAAAATAACAGCTGCATCAGAAATAAGGCTATCAAATCACACTCACCAAATAAATTCTCAGCACACACACAAAGAGGAAAAAGAAACTGAAAACCTCTTTCACTGCCTCAAACACACACACTTACAACTTTGCCCGGCTTTTGCACTTTTGAGCACTGCCTTGGATAGGGGAATGGTGTTGACACTGTGCAGTTGCTTTCCGGCTCAATCTGCCAGCTGCTTCGGCTCTATTCTCTAACCCTTTGTTGGGTGGGTGAGCAAATGTTACCAGCTACGACTGATGAAAGATAGCTCTTCTCTGCCTTTCCGCTATAAAGAGAACCAGTCAGTGTGGCACGCTATTTGTTGTGTTGCACATATACCGCTTCCCGAAGCCCTTGTTTAATCAACACACACATTATAGAGTATGATTGCTTGTGTTCGGTGTGTCTATACAAAGTGAAGTGACAGAACACAACCTGCTCGTTTCTACCTGTGGCCAAGTAATTGCTTTTACTGTCTTTTTGCATACAAGTTTCGATTTGGGGTCTTTGAATTAAGCCTTTATCAGTGTGAGACATCGTAAGCATCTGAGAAGCCTTAAAAGTAAAATGTGACAATGTAATGTTATCAGCAAAGAAATAATCAGCTATTTAACTACCTGTACATCCAGTGTAATTAGGAAGCCTTTTAGTAACAAACACAACATACATATGAATAGTGCAACAATATTTTTTTCCAATGATCAAGTGCTTATCAGATTTATTTTAGACAAGGCCTTTCAAACCATTTACACCTGGAAACACATATGAGTATGAAACATAATAACTGAATTAAGCCAGAGCTGTTTTTTTAAACAGAGTAATCATGGTAAAATGTGAAGCTACTCTTTGATGGTAAAAAATATAATTGCAGTTGCAAGTAGATATCTGGAGCTAATGGGAATTTTTAGTCTGCTAAAATTGTGTAATGAGAAAGAAAGTGATTGCATACCGTTTTCTTTTGTTTTAATGTTTCCCCCGATTATTTTAATAAGTCTAAATAATTTTAATAAACTCCACAGGCTTGGCAGCTTGATAAGTCCATTCATGAAAAAATGGCAGTAACTGCGTCCAACTGTAAAAATCTGTAAATAATATGCTAGTTAGATTTCAGTAAATGAGGTAAAAAATTGAGATATATCATTACCAATTAAAAAACTGTAATATGTCTATATGTCTCAACACACAAATAAGCCAGTGATTTGCCTAATGTATGAGGAGCTGTCTGATTGTATCATATGATTTATAATGAAATGTGACTTGATGTGAAATAGCTTTTCATGAGACCTTTTAAAAAGTTGGGAATCCTTTTATTGACTGAGGCAGGCTTCCTTGGTGGGAGGAGGTTTTTTGGCAGGGTGGGTGGAGGAGTTGTGGACACATCACATGATTAAAGTAAAGATTGAAATAGTAGGATCTGCAAGGCATGAGCTGAAATAACAGAATTGTAACAGTTTTTAAAGTGTCCTCTGATCAGCTATTCAAAGAGGGAGAGCTGTGACAGATTTACAGGGACTAATGACTTTCATGTTCTAAAATTAGAATTTTTATTTTGGTTCAGACTTGAGCAGTGTGTATTTTTATTTGTATTTTGCAGACACAGTTCTGATTCTCTAACTTATTTTTTTATTATTGTTTTCCTCCAAATTTTCTCCAAATCATAATCTTCAAATTTTATTTTTTTTTTGCAGTTGATCAAATATTTTAAATGAATGCGTAAAACATCTAATGTATGGTATGATACATCATAAAAAATAGTACTCTTCTAAGCAAATCAAGGCACACAATGTGTAGACTATTCTTAAGTAATTATTTAAATAATTTCAGTTTAATTCAGTTTAATCTGAGATTAGGTATTGTCAAAACACCAGGCAATATATATTTATTTTTATCAGGAACAATTGTTTAATTTGTAATTTGCATTGCAAGCTGCTAACTGGAGCAGTGGAAATAAAAACTTAAGGCCGGAATTCGAAGACCAGGACACACTGGGCATTTTATTTATGTGGCAGCCCTCTCCTAAAACATGCTAACACAAACCAGTGGTGTGAAACTTTTTTCCTCCAGCGGGAAAAGCTTTACGATCAACATCTGCCGTGGACCGGTGTAAAGGGAAAATCTATTTGCACAAATTTTGATATTTTACATATATTTTTATCCCAGTCAAAGTTTGAGGATTAAATTTGGAACTTTTTTAAGATGCCCTCTTTCCACTTCCATACTTAACAAATGATCTGCTGAGGCAACATGGGTCAAGAGGGGCAGTCAATAGATATTTAACTGTTCCACTTCATTGCCCTGTTAGAGAATGCTGCCATGGGGTGCCTGGTTAAAATGCCTGGTTAAAACTGTTACTTTGAGTAGCTGTGTCTCAATCTGTCACATTTGTCAAGATTTAGAATTTGCCCAACTTGCAATTAAGAAAGCTTTAAAGGGGTTTTAAAAAAAACAAAATGCATTGGGGGTTGTGAAATGTTTTTTGTTTTTTCCCCGCAAAAACAAACCTTTCAGTCAGCAAATTCTGAGGGGTATTGTCTGCAGTAGAATTTGAGTAAAATACAGCAATGATTCCATATTCCATAAGTATAATGAACATCCCTGTGAAACAAATAGTCCATAAGCTACCTGTTTAATTTTTCAGAGTTTTTTTAACCATATATTTCCTTATTAGTTTTGACTGTTGGCCGTGTTTGCTGGATGGATGGCGCTGTCAGGGATTGCACATAATGGAAGAGCTGTATGAGTGATTTCTGCAAGAGAAAGCCTATTAGATCTGACAGGGGGATGATGATATTAGACCATCATCATTCAGAAAGCACAGCCCTCCTCCCTTCATCTATCAGCCGGCTCGAAGACAGCCTGAAACCCTCCCTCTTCCTTTTTCTCCCTCTATCCATCTCCCTAGTCAGCACAAAGACAATTTTTGCCCTTTTCTTGGGTTATGAAACATTTAGGATTCTATTTGGGATTCTGGCAGATGCAAGTAAAAAATAGATTAATTAATCTTCCATATTTTTCATTGTGTTTGTGAGCGTACACTAAATATGAGATCTCTTTATTCTGTACCATATCAATAGTTTTTTTTTTTTGTGTTATTCTTCCTGCTTATCATCTATTGCATTTTTAAATGCACTGTCTTTCAAAAAAAAGCAGAGCTATTAAGGGAAATGTATTTTGTAGAATGCTGGAGGGATAAATTATCTTCATGAAGCAATTGAAGTGGAAGAACAAACGAGGTAAACAAAGAAAAGGAGAGGTTTGCTACTGACCCATTCCAATCACTTTATAAAATCAATCCTACAACTTACTAGCACCTTATCAAATTTGTGTTCTGGATCACAACTTCAACAAATTGAAAAGTTGTTTATTGATTGAGCTGTCAAAGCATAAAGGATTTGTAAAAATACATATCACCCAGCCCTTAGCAGCCTGTCTGGAATCTTCATAGAGGCATTATGAACCTGAGATAGTGCTATCGACTCTTACTTAGAGGGAGGGACACTATTTGTACCACAACATAATGATGTCCTCCGAACTTTGTGTATAAATAGCGTATCAATTGTCCAGAAGTTCTCCATTCATTTCTGTGCTAATCAATACATGGATTATGATGTCCTGGTCTCTGGTCTTGTTAGCTCAAACACCTCAATCGTCTCTGTTTTTTAATTTCAATTTAAAAAGAGCTTCACTTTTGAGAAAATTGTTCACCCTTCCTTGGCGAAGTGGATTGTGTCTTTCTTAATCCATCATATATACATGCTTCCAAACAAACCTTTACCATTTGTGGAAATTCAGATTTTCATTTGATATATTCTCTTTTAGTGAGCATGTGACTTACTTCTGCCATTAACATATGCATTCCTAAGAGAATTGCATTGATTTAATCTTCAAATGTAGAAAAATAGAACAGATTCATTGTTAATTAGAACGTATGTGTGTGGGCTTTCTAACCGTTACTTTAACGTGTTTTGTGAAACAAAGTTCAGTTTTGATAGCTTTGTGTTTTATTTGTTCCAGCATTTATGCAAACCATCAGCGGCTCCATCCAGGTCAGAATCTAAGAGTAGGAAGATAAGTAATTATTACCTGAAAGCTGTTGAGGTCTAGACGACGCTACACGTTTTATAAATTCTGTTAGAAGAACCAGTTATATCCCGGCGGTCAATGCCCACACATCTATTCGCTCTAACACTGGAAAATCACTTTCAGTGATAATACAATTTAAAAAGTGCCCAATTATGGGATCATGTTACACTGAGAATAAATCCCACCCTGAATCAATCCCAACATGCAAACTTAGTGCAGTGTTACATTAACATTGTGAGAGTTATGCATTGAATCAGAATTTCCATGTTGTGAAATTAGTAAGTGATTTTGCCACATTGATTTCACAAGCATGATTGGTCACTTTAGCTGTACATACAGAGAGCCCTCTAATTAAAGAAAAAAAGTTTATCACTATCCCAAGATAGACATATGTAATTTCAGGGTGTTTTCTGTTGACCTGGCATATGGGAAAATATCCTTGAAATACATTACAGATTATTGTGGATGTGAGAATGATAAAAGTGCAAACGACTGCCACAAAGACAGTTAACGGTTTTAGAATCCCTTCTAATGCAGAAGGGTTATAATGACTCTAATGCAGTAGCGCTTTGTGGTGAATTACTTAATGAGTTACAGACATTTGCTATGAAGTAATTATTAAAGGATTATTCTAATACAAATCAAATGCTCTTGCTGTCTGGAAGTTCAGAGTTTTCACAAGACATGCCCGCTATAGTGGATTTCCAATATTTTATCTGAAATGACAGATGAAATATGTACAAAAAATACCCTGTCTAGTGCACAGTATTTCATATCACTATTATTAAAAACGGATTTTCAACATCTAGCAATAGGTGTGTTTCCATTCCAGATGAGAATACAGTTATGGTCAACATTATTGGACCCTCTTTGTATGCTGCCATAGATGTATGTAGCTGTGAAATTTTTCAAATTACTTAATTTAAGATCATCCTGCTTGCATAGATAAGCATTAACAATGTGCTATCTCTCTCTTTCGAGAAATCACGTGAGGCACCCTGCAGGACTGCATCACTTTCACCACC
>JAOYSI010059590.1:9911-24134 GCA_025775065.1 Hiodon alosoides
AGTGTCTGTGTTCAGTTTGAACAGGACTGCGTTCAGTGCCCTCGTTCAGTGTCCACGTTCAGTTTGTACAGGTCTGCGTTCAGCGTCCTCGTTCAGTGTCTGTGTTCAGTTTGAACAGGACTGCGTTCAGTGCCCTCGTTCAGTGTCCACGTTCAGTTTGTACAGGTCTGCATTCAGCGTCCTCGTTCAGTTTGTACAGGTCTGCGTTCAGCGTCCTCGTACAGTGTCCGCGTTCAGTTTGTACAGGTCTGCGTTCAGCGTCCTCGTTCAGTGTCTGTGTTCAGTTTGTACAGGACTGTGTTCAGGGCTCCTCTCTCTCTCATCAAGGCAAATTATAACCCAGTCTGCTTCCCTCAACTGCCATACGGCATTACAGGGTGTTTTTTTGTGGGCTGGTTCTTATTTTTTTAACTACGCACAGGAGCGGGGATTGATTGCCAGCTGTCTGCCTGCCAAGCGTGGAAATTCGCATTGGTTTCTGCATTGGGGTTTGAGCTGGCTGAATGTGTGTTCCAGCAGCGTGTGCATGCTTTACAAGGATGTCATTAGACTGGTAGCTTTACTAATGGATCCCACACTGCCTGGCCAAGTTGTGTGGGACAAAACATAAATGGCTAGGTAGTTTGTGCCTATTGATAATTAAAAACAATTGTGCATTGCCTTTTTAATAGCCCAGGTTAAGTGTGTTTGGGACTGTATTCTTGCAGAGGCCCTAAAGCAGACGGTGTCCACCATGAAGGTGCATTTTGAGGAGTTGTCAGCTTGGAAAGAGAAGCACAAGGACGAGCGAAACTTCCTGGAGGGGAAACTGGCAGAGGTGAAGAAGAACATGTCCTCCCTTGCAAAATGCAACGATGAGCTGGAGACGAAGCTGCAGACGCTTGAGGGAAACGCTCCACAAGTGAGATCACTTTGCTCTTACTGTCACACACAAAATCCCAGAAGGCTTCCTCTCACACTATCACATCGAAATTTCCTTTTGACGTGTGTATTTAACCTCTGTGGCCACAAAACCATATTTAAGGCATCCCTACTACAGGTGTTGGTCTTCTATTGAGCAAGCAGTGCCCCATTTTCCATTATACATGACAATGTCCATGGCAGTACCTGTGTAACTGGACTAATGGAGCTTGTGGCACGCAGCGGGCAGCCTTGCCCTCGCCAGCAGGCAGATGGGCAGCAATGCAAGAGGAGGGAGGGCTAATTGCTAATTGCCCTTTAATTGGACCTCGTTGTGCACCTGAGTGTGGTTCCACTGATGGTAATCACAGTCAGATGCCAATAATTGTAGGCCCTTTAAAAGGGAGAGAGGCACTGAGGGAGCTAAATGAAAAGACTAAAATATTAAATTCAACGTTTTGATAGTGTGGAGTGTCTTCAGTTATCCCTGAAAGGAAGGTTTTGTTTTGTTGTTTGATGTTATGTGCAATAAAAGGTCTAAACCCTCCCCCAATGCGTTGTTCATGCCTTTGCGTTAAGTTTAAGCTTAAATCTGGCCATTCTGCTGGCCATGAACGCTGAACTTCAGGTGACGATTAAGGTTAGGACTTTGTTGAGGGCCTGGTCTCAGGCAGTCCCTGTCCCTCATGCAGAAATTGCTCTGAAGGCACCCACTCACATAAAAAATCCCACACTGTCGTTGCTTTGGGAGGGGCTCGTACTTATAGTGGGCTCGCTCATTTCGATGTAGGTCAGAGAAATGAATAAAATGAAGCTCTTTGGCACTTAGTCACGCCATAAACACATATTTACACCAAACGCCTTACACCGACTCAATTGCTTCTTAAGAAAGGCGATCATTTAAAACACCAGCTGTCCAATCTTAATGTAGAATACTTCTTTTACAGAATTTCACCAGTAAAGTGATGAGTAAATTAATGTTAGTGCCATTGTGTATGTTGATTTTAGCTGGAAGAAGAGACAGAAGTGAGTGATTTGCCAGCCAGCAACAAAGATCCATTTAACTTGTAAGTGCTCCCTGCGATCTCCTCATTGGCCGTTTTAGTGACACTCATGACCTTGGAAGCCCGGGCCCCTCCTGTGTGGTGTAAACATGTAGCATCCCTTGCAGGCACCCAGCTGGCCTGGAGTTGGAGAAGCAGACTGTGAACCAGCTGCTCCTGTCTCTGAGGATGGAGAACCAAAAATTGGGAGGACTGCAACTTGAGCTCCAGGCTGTGAGACAGAGGTATGAACTAGGCCATTAACACATCTGCCGAAACATATTGGACATATCAGAGAAGTTAGGATAAACTGAGCATAACAAAGACCCCAGGTCTGAAAAAAAGATGAGCCCTCAGCGAGGATGATCAAAGATGTTTGAAGGAGTGATGGATTTTGAATACCAACATCAATCAATTTATAATTTGACAGTAGCAGCATCCACTGTGATAACCCTTTCATCAAGCAAATTCTGTAGCCAGTGGGTTTCGTAGATGGAAACTGTCAGCTTTGGCACAGCCTATGGACAGCAGGTTCTCGTTCTGATTCAGGATAGCGGTACTGGAGTCCCTGCTGAGACGGAGTCTGGAGTGCGAGGCTCAGACAGAACCACCAGGGGAAGACAGAGTGCAGTTCCTGTTTGGGATGTCGGAGACCCCTAAGCATGAAACTCGGGATAGGGACTTCAGGAAGGAGGAAACGGTAGGCCTGGTGTGAGGGTCCCCGTGATCCATTTATTTATTATATGTGACTTCCAGGATAGTCATTTTCTGACAATTTTCTTTTCAGAATTGATCGTGACATCTTAACTTTGCTTTGTGTGTGTGTCTAACCTACTCCCAGTCTACAACTGAAGTGGACAATCTGAAAGTCCAGATGATGTCACTGTCCAAACATATGCAGCAACTGCTGTCCAAGCTGGAAGGTGCAGAGAACCTGAAGATCAGCCTGAATGACAAGTAAGAGGCCAGTCTGATGACAAGAGAAAAAGAGTGAGAGATAGAGATGTAGAAAGCCAATATATGATAAACCAGACTGCAGTGCGATCCACTGGAGATCACCAAGGGCCACTGAACATGTTGATAATCTCGAAGAGTAGCTACACATCCGTTAAGTCAAGAAGTTGAGGTGCGAGTATCTGAAAAGAATCTGAAATAGGGTTGTGGTAGGATACAAAAGCCCATGCTTAAGCTCTTCAAGCTTCAAGCTTCCCTGAGACACACCCCAGTTAACAGCCATGTCTTCCAAATTAATAGTTTTGAAGTATGGTATGAAAAAGTATAGCCGCAGTGCACAATTGTAAGAGCGCCGCCTAGGCTCTGGTAGCTTATATCGTTAGGTCTTCTCACAGGTCGTTGCTAACAATGCCCGTGCTCCTCTGTTAAGGTGCACAGACTTTGGCCAGGAGCTGACCGGGATGACGGACAGACGGCAGGTGCAGGAGGAGAATGAGAGGCTGAAGGCGCAGCTGGACGACTTGCAGAAAGTGGGCAGTGTGGAAGCCGTGTAGGTTTTTTACTTTTCTAAAAGCGATCAATTCTGATGTTGGCTAAGATCCTTCCAACTGATGCCAAAGTCATCTTTAATATTCCAAAATAACATTTGAGCGCTAATTTTAAAAACCCATTCAAAATTTCTAGAACTTTAATGAAAAAATGATTTAATAACAAAATATTTGGCTGTCATTTCGGCTCTAGCTAGGATGCTCAGCAGAGGAACCTCATTGGCCCAGGCCAGCATTGGTGCATGGGCTTCAGTGAGACAAAGAGCTTGAACAGGAAGTAATGAAGTACTGGTGGGCATCATAACCCATGACATCATCTTCTTTTCACAGGAAGGAGCTGGCTCGCTGGAAGGATGTGTATTCCAGACTGTTAATTGACTACAATGAGTTGAAGGAGAACCAGAAGAAAAAGGTTACCAATACAATCAGACGATCACTTTCAGCCCACTTTCAGCTCAAGATGCATTATTTAATTGTTGCAAAGTGCTGATGTATTTGAACTGCAGTACCTACTTAACCCAGTACACCACTTTATCTGATGAATCAAACATCTGGTAAATCACGTTGGTCTTGATCTTGTTCTGCAGTCTTATGTTGCGCAACAAACATCACAGGTGTCGTAGAAATAATGGAATTGATGCAGGTATCTGACCCCAAACCCCTGGATATTGACCCTAAACTACTGCAGCCTGAGGTCTTGGAAGGAGAGATGAATGACCTCCATGCCAGTCTGTCTGCAGCCAACCAGGCTGGAGTTGCTAAGCAACAGAAGATTGACCAGTTGAGGCAGGAAATCTCCAAGAAGGATCGGGAGCTGCAGAACATCTCCAAATCGCTAAGACAGGTACTGCTAATGTACTGAACTTCTCCAAACCGAACCGAGTAGCAAGTAAAGGATTCTGACAGGCGTAGTAGAAATAATGGAATTGATGCAAGTATCTGACCCCTAACCCTTGAATATTGGCCTCAGATAAAAATCTCAGTCCCATTGATTTGTTTAATATTTTAAAATGGCGTTGTAAATGTCAAAAAAGGTGCAGGAGGAGAACGAGAAGCTGAAGGTGCAGCTGGGTAACGGGCAGAAATTGGGCAGTGCAGTGCAGAGGACGGCAGAGGAGGAGGCCGGGTAGGTCACGTCGAGACTGTGTGTGGCATTGGGTTGTGCGTCTGAAATTACTGATAAACACAAAGCTGCACAGATGTACTGATGCTGTGAAAAATGGAATTTGTTAATATCTGTGCAAAGTAACAAATACACATCAAATGAATAAGGTTAAAAAAAATATTCAAAAGTATTTTAAAAAAGGGGAAGTTCTTTTCTAAAAGCGATCAATTCTGACGTTGGCTAAGATCCTTCCGACTGAACACATAGTTAAGAAGCTTAAGTGAATATCGGTAGTCTTTGGGTGCAACCTTTTCTACTTATTTGGAACACTCCATTCGGGAGTTTATGCCAAAGTCCTTTTTAATATTCCAAAAGTCTATTTCAACAACAATTTTGATTTTGAGTACTAGCTTTAAAAACTTTAAGAACTGTAAAGAAAAACGATGATGTTCCGGCTCCAGCTAGGATGCTCAGCAGAGGAACCTCATTGGCCCAGGCCAATATTGGTGCATGGGCTTCAGTGAGACAAAGAGCTTGAACAGGAAGTAATGTGTACTGTAAAGTAAGGAAGTAAAGTAAGTACTGGTGGGCGTCATTACCCATGACATCATCTTCTCTTCACAGGAAGGAGCTGGCTCGCTTGAAGGATGTGTATTCCAGACTGTTGAATGACTACGATGAGTTGAAGGAGAAGAACCAGAAGAAAAAGGTTACCAATACCATCAGACGATCTGCTTGGGCTTTGCAAGCTATTTTTATCTTGGATGAACTGTCCCGGATGAATATCCAGACCCACTTTCAGCTCAAGAAGCGCTATTTCTTTATTGCAGCGTTTTTAATGCTAAGTGCTGATATGTATTTGAACAGCAGTGGCTACTTTACCTAGTACACCAATTTATCTAATGAATCAGACGTCTGTTAAATCACGTTGGTCTTAATATTGTCCTGCGTTCTTACGTGAGCAACAAACATCAAAGGTCTAGTAGAAATAATGGAATTGATGCAGATATCTGACCCCAAACCCTTGGATATTGACCCTTAACCACTGCAGCCTGGGCTCTCGGAGGAGGAGATGAATGACCTCCACGCCAGGCTGTCTGCAGCTGAGCAGGCCGGGGTTGCTAAGCAACAGGTGATTGACCAGTTGAGGCAGAACATCACTAAATCTCAAACACAGGTGCTGCTAGTGTAGTGAACTTCTCCAAACCGAACGGAGTAGCAAGTTAACGATTCTGACAGCCTCAGATCCATTCATTGATTTAATATTTAAAAAATTGCTGATGCCGTCATATCAAAACTGGCGCTATTAACATTTCTGATACTGCCACGGAATAAAGTTCCAAATAAAATGGTCAAGGACACTGTGAGCTGACATCTTTTCAGTTTTACCTGGGATATTTGAACATTTGAAAGATTGTACGACACACAGTCATGTACTGAAAGTTTGTAAGATAACGAGAAAAGGACTGAATGTGCCCCGGCCAGGAGCTTACCGCACTGAGAGCCCAGCTGGCGGACACGCTGCAGGTGCAGGAAGAGAGCGAGAGGCTGAAGGCGCAGCTGTTGGACAGACGGCAGGTGCAGGAGGAGAACGAGAGGCTGAAGGCGCAGCTGGACGACTTGCAGAAAGAGGGAAACGCAGAGCGGAGGAAAGCAGAGGAGGCCGCGTAGGTCACGCCGAGACTCAGAGTGTGGCGTTGCGTCGAGCGTCTAAAATCAGTGAAAAACAGGAAGCAGCACAGAGATGCCAGTGCTCCTCAGACTCTCCGATGGCCAAAACCTCAGCGTGACCTCTTAACCTGACCTCTTAGCCAAAGCGTGATGTTAAATAACGAATTGACCTCTGACTTTTACTATCTAGGAAAACTTTTACTCGGATGAAGGCGGCGTATTCAAAACATTTGGAAGATTGTGCCGAAATGGAAGCAGAAAAGAAGAAAAAAGAGGTTAATGCAAACCTTTTTTATTCCAGACCCTAATTAATTACCGTGATGTGCCTATCTCTGTTTATACAGTCCACCCAGTTTAAATCTGACAGGTTTAGCTATTTAAACCTGAACACATCAGTTTAAGTTCAGTTGTCACTTGATACAGCTGGATGTATTTGCTTGACAGGTTAATAAAGCTGATCTGAGACTTAATGCGCGGTACAGGGTTTTTCCTACCTTTTAATCCCTGACATCTGACCTCTGAGCCATATGTTTGCTCTCCCCAAGGTGGAGATGATGGACCTACGCTCCAGGCTGTCAGCAGCTGAGGAAGCACTGGCTGTGAAGCAACTGAAGATTGATGAGATGAAGCAGGAGATCTTCAAGAAAGAAGAGGCTCTAGAGTCCATCTCGTTATTCCAAACACAGGTACTAGAGTTTGCCATGTAAATGATTCCCAAAATGCACCATTCTGTAGTCTAATTTCACTTAAATTGTGATTCATGGTACATTCTGGTACAAAAATAGGACATCTTGTCAGTTTAAGCCCTGGTAGGGCCAACAATAGCTTGGTATTGCAGTGTAACAATGCTGTTGTCATTTACAAGCGAAATTTAATTAATTGAGATATGCACTTTTGCTTCAGAAGTTCACAGCTAGTGTAAAGACCTACAGTAAAGACCAGGGCAAATCCTACACACAGAACGATTTCATGCAGGAACTTGGGAGTTCAAATTTTTTATTTTAATACTTTGTTAGTGCAGTATCTCTGGAACGGTTTGACTCTTGGATATATTGGAGGAATGTTTTTCTCCTGCTATGTTATGTATTAATGGTTTTCTCAGTTCCACGTGTAACAATAAGACAGTACGTTTCTTTGTGACAACTTCATTGCGTTACCACTAACTTAGGTAATTCAGTTAGTTATTCATATACTCAAAGTAATTAAGAAAAGTCGATAACGTTTTAAGCGGATTGGTTAACGGGATAAGTAAGCTCTACTATACCTATGTGAATAACCTTTCATAAAAAGATACGTCTTCAGTTGCGTATATTATGGTTGAGAATTGTGTTGAATTTGGAGGTTTATCTGCATGTAACCACTTATTGTACATAAACGTATTAGCAGAATCGCGGAGGTATAGGCGTTCCAGGTGTGTGCTCAGGTGACAACACCTGGCTGGGCTTCTTCCCACAGGCGGAGGTGTATGCGGCAGACTTCCACACGGAGAGGGAGGCGAGGGAGAAGATCCACGAGGAGAAGATGCGCCTGGAGGCCGAGCTGGAGCAAATGAAGGAGAACCTGGGCAGGTATGTTCAGTCACCGCTCAGTCACCGCTCAGTCACTGCTCAGTCACCACTGGGGCCGGGAAGGTGTAACAGTGTGAGGGCCTGCCAGGCGTAGTCACAACAACGCCACTCAGGGAGGTGGTCGCAGTCAGTCGTTTGGAGTGACCTGGAGCGACTCCTTTTGTGTGCTTCGCCATAAAAGTCGCCGTGGCAACCCGAACCTTTCATTCATCTCCTGAAATTTCATTTCCAGGCAGGCCGTGAGTGAGATTCATCGCCGCCACACATTGTTAGTCTCCCCACAAAGCACAGAGAGCACCATAGGTAAGCGTCTGGGAGGCTTGGTTTGGAAGTTATTTGGCCCGGTCAAAAGTAGTATGATTAGCTTGTAGATGACAGATGACTGAATAAAAATGCGTTAATGTCCATGTCCAGTTTTGATGTGGATTCACACTGGGCTCAGCGTGCTGTGATGAGGTTGCAGGTTCTCGCGTTTATTTGAAACTTCCTGACCTCTCCCAGGTGCTGCCGTTCGGGAAAACCTCCCAGAGTACGCCTGTCCCAAGTGCAACGAGTCTCTGCCCGACCTGGACAGCCTGCAGGTCCACATCATGGACTGCATCACCTGAGACTGGGGCTCCTGTCTCTTCCTCAGGCCAACAGCAACATCTCTGTGGCTCCTCAGAGTGCATGAGGGTTTCACTGGCGACACCTGCCATGAAATACTTTAACCTTTACACAGGGTGGTACAGGGTTTTTCTTCTTTCTTTTTGTTTCCTTGATCAACGTATAAAGTACCTTTATTATAACTTGGGTTCCTAACACACTCCTACAGAATATTCACACCCGTGTGATTTCGCCATTACAGATCCATCCCTGTATGTGCAATATGGATGTATGGAGAATTCCATCGATCGAGGGCTAAAGTCAATCAATTTGATTTGTTAGGATTATATACATTTATTGCAACAGTATTGTGATGTATTGTGTTATTAATGTTGCTCATTTAATCATTGGCATATTGAGTTCATGCAGTACAGAAAATTCAGAAATGCATCATTTTAACTAAACATATATATATATATATATATGTATGTATTATATATACAATCCCAAAATGTTGACTCCCGCTAATTGATTATATAAGGGGAATTCAATCAAGAACGTGGTTCACAAGCAAACAAAACATTTAAAAAATGTCAAGCTGTGTATGTTTTTTATACTTATTTATTTAAACTTACAGGTTGCGCTGTGGAGCGTGACAGAAGGCGTTTTCAGCATTAGGGTTTATCATAGAAAAACCAAGGTTTTAATGTTATTTTCAGTGAGTCCAGTTCGGGCCGACTGTATAATGTTAACAATGATGTAAGGCTGGGGATCTCCACGTGCAACATTAATCACGGACCCCCCACTGGGAAACTGACCGACAAACGTGTATAAAACGTACTTAGTTTGCGGACCCCCTGGGCAGTCTCTAAGGACCCCGGTTTGAGAATCTCTGATATAAGAAACGCAGATGCAGCTCCGTCGTCTCTCTCAGGGTAATGTCAATCAGCGTCAGGCCGTTGGAGCTGAAGATCTTTGAAACCATGAGGCTTTTTTAATGTTGCATGTTAGAGGATGTGTCTGATCTGTGTTGGAGCTGATCTGAAGGCTCCTCGTGTGGGCAGCGAGGGGCGCCAATTTTTTTCATACCCATGTTCTGAATTTAGCAGATAGATGCTGACCTTTTCATTTTTTATTTGAGGACGGAATGTTGTCACACACGGTAGTGAGAGATTTGCTGGCCCCCGGGATTGTTGTCGTTCCTATGGGGTCCCAGATACATGTCGTGACATGGAACTGACAAGCCCTGCTTTAACCTCATGTGTTCTAATCTACTGTGTTTCCTTTTAATGGCAGTGGCCAGGGAAGCCGTGTCCGGCCCATTTAAGACCTAGCAGCCTGACAGTCACAGTTTACCTGCTGATTGCCGACAGTCCTCTGCCACAGCTGGATGCAATGGATTAATCAGCTGAAATATAAAAGGCTGCGGGTCAAGTTAGTTTGGTCAGCTGCACAATAAGGAATAACCAAAACCTCACAAACTGTACTAGAGCTCTCAGTCTCAGTCCACATGTGCCAGCCTTCCCATTGAATTTACAACGAGTGCCTGGTGCAGCTGCTAATAACTTTACAATTAGCCTAGTGAAGGGGCACTTAGGCGGGAAGGCTCAGCCCTTTCCACACCCTTCTACTGCAGAATATCAGCCTGGGTGAGATTCGCCGTCTTGTTTAAGTCAAAACTGAACTGTATATGCAACCTGAATGTAAGTACTATAATCGTCTCTGTAAACCCTGTTTTACAGAGAGGAGCCCATCTTTGGTCATATCCCGGGTGCTATTTAACTCAAACAGCTCCCGTTTGTAGTATAACTCATTAGTCACGTTTGCTGGGATTATATCTTTTATTCATTGCACACGTGTACATTATCTCAGCACAAAAAGGTTAGGAAACAAAGCACACAGAGAGGAAGACCACCCGCCCGTGTTTTAATGTCGCGTCACGGCTGCTGAGCCAGCGTCCTCATCTGGGACTCTTGTTTATACCTAAATTTCCTTAGCTGAGCTAAATTCCTTCTGAGCAACAGAGGATGTGAGTCTGTCTCAAACTCTGAAAGTTGATCTATAAAAAAAAGGTTATTGCACAGGTATGTAAATTAATAAAATAGAGTTTATCATACTTGCGTATAAAAATAATAACAATTTCAAGTCTACATAGTTTTACAGTTTTCGACATTGAAAATTCACCTAAGAATTATTTTAAGCAAAAAGCTTTAACTACAACAAAGTCTGCTTTCGTTTATTTTTACCACTGCTGCTATTTATTACTTGGGTTAATTGGAGTACTTTGGTCTTGTGAATTGTCTCTCACGTGTAAAGAGATCTCTGAGTGACGAGCCAATGGGCGAATCCCTGCGCCTTTTGCTGGGGTGGCCAGCTCAGATTTGGTGGCGGTTGTACTGGTAGGAGGGGTACAACCCGTCGTAGTGGAACTCGCGCCACTGCTCCGTCTTCTCCCGGGTCCTCTCGTTCTGTTCTGTGGGGGAGAGAGGCGAAACGGGGGTCGGGGGAGTGCACCGTACCGCTCTGTACTGCTCCGTACCGCACCACACCGCCTCCATGCCTGGCCATCTGATGCAGAGCTCATTCAGACGCTGTCTCGGTGGCTGACCCGTTTTCTTTTGTCTGTTAGTGGGGACTTCTCCTGCTACGCCTTACCGTCATGCTCCTCCTCCACATAGTTCTCAAACTTGTTTCTCTGCTCCTCGTAGTACTCCCTCCTGCGCTCGTCTGCGGAGAGACGCTGCCGCTGCTCAGCTGAGGCAACAGAGAGGGGGATGTGAGGGAGGGAGGGAGGGAGAGAATGGAGAAGGAGAGAGGAAGAGGAGGAGGAGAGGCGGGACAGAGGGAGGGAGGAAGAGAGAGGAAGGGAAGGGAGTGAGAGGAGGAGCAGGAGAGAGGAGATGGAGGAGGAGAGGAGGGACAGAGGGAGGGAGAGAATGGAGAAGGGGAGGAGGAGAGAGGGGGAGAGGAGGAGCCGTAGAGGAGGGAGGGAGAGAATGGAGAAGGAGAGGAGGAGGAGGGAGGGGGAGAGAGAGAGAGGAGGAGCAGGAGAGGATGGACAGAGAGAGGGAGAGAATGGAGGAGGAAGCGAGAGGAAGGGAAGGGGAACAAACACATCATTCACATGAGACAGGTATTTCATTCATGGCCCTGTGGAGTATATACCTAGACGACATAAGCCCGCATGAGGTGTCCCTTTTCTCACACAAGAGCTGGGTTGGCAGTGGGCCCAAGCATCCCGGGGGCAAAGGCACGACATCTCTTCTCTGGCCTTGGAGTCTGCGGGCTCCAGGGCACACACCTACTACTGCCTGATGTCATCCGCCCGTCTTGTGTTCCCATGGAGTAAATGACAGCCCTGACTGAGAATGTTCACTCGCTGGGTCCTGCCAGGCTACGAGTCGAAACACAGGGCGAAGAGACGCTCCCACCTGGCAGGTGACTTGCCATGGCCTGGGTTTTTCTTCATCCTTCAGAACCTCACTCAGTCATGTGCCACTGCGCTGATAACCTCAGCCGGCGTTTGTGTTCGCTTTCCCATGCCCGAGCACCCGCTGACTGACTGCCCTCTAGTAGGTTTGGCACCTCTCAGGACAAGCACCCGAAAAGCAAACAGGGAATCGGGTCCGAGCTCTTTAAAGTGGGGTTTCGGTCTCCGTAAGCCGCCCCCTCCACTCTATTTGTGGAGAGCAGGAGAGACCGCAGGATAAACAGGGCGGGATTATCGTAATTTACCAAAGGGATGGACTTTCCCTCTCTTTCTCTCTCCCTCTCTCCTTCTCTCTCTCTAGGGTGCAAACAGGTTGTATTTCCGCTCACGCCCAAGTCAAAAAAACAACTGCAGAGGAATGATTATCGCATTAGCCATATTTATGAAATTCTTGTCGGCGTGAAGTTGTAAATAACGAGCTATTGTTCTTATCACCCGAACCCCACAATATGCGCTTATTTGTGGAATAAAACTCAGCAGTACTTATGAAAAGGTTTCTCAGAGAATTAACCCGGGAATCGGTTAGTTTAGACTAGTATCTATCCTTCAAAATTGTTAAAATATTATTAGAATTTATTAAAATGTTTATCAGATATCCTGCTTTGCATCATTTCTGTTGGGCTGCAGCCTGACCGAGCGTAGAGGAGCTGTTCTGAACAAACACCGTCCCCTTGCTCTCTCTCTCTGCTCAGCAGGGGTTAACAGCGGGCGCATGTGTGTGTCTGCACATTCCACATCCTGCGCCGACAGCGCTCTCCGTCCAACCTGACGCCCCACACTCCCTGAACCCCGCCAGCGGGGCTTTTGTATCAAAGGAAAGGGTGCTAAATTGGGTTTTTCTTTTTTGTTTTTTTTTTACACAGAAATTTCCTCGGAATGCCAGCTTGTTTTTCCACAGGGGCTGACATTGGCCTGCAGCTCCAAACAGGGCCTCCAGAATAAGATTCCCGGGACGGGGGGAATGAGGAGGGGGGTGGGGCGGGGTGCTTGCTCCAGTCTACCCTGTGACTCCTTTGGCTGCCTCCAGCAATGTCTCAGTGTTTTAGAGAGCCGGTTCAGCGGCACCTGTGGACCCCTAGCGGTCTAAACCCCTTCCCCTCACTGCCCGGGCCATGAGTCACTCTCCAGGCACAGCCACTAGCCGCGAACCGCACCATGCGTCCATGCCCAGTGTTGGCATCTGGCTGGCCTCTGCCGTCAGCGGTATTTAAGGACTGTGGTGCCGGGGTGCAAACTCCCCCACCACACCCCCCTTACTACCGCCACGCTGGGACATTGTAAAATATTTACTCATATAAAAGAGCAGCCTCACCGTTGATCTCGTCCTGCGACTTCACCGATCTCCTGCCGCGCCGTTTGAAAAAGCTGGACGCTTCCGAGTCAGGCATGAAAACCCTCCTGGCCATACCTGCGGGTTGTTGGACAGAGAAGTGTGGGAAGCGAGGGTGCAGGGCGAGGGAGCTCCATGCGGGAGGAGGGGTGCGTGCGGGGTTAAGCTCACCTTGGGGGACAGCAGCCTTGGTGTCGGGCACCGCTGCACCCCTGGCTCCATGGGAGACTGTCGTTTAGGGGCCGCGGGTGGACAAAGCAACATGTCAGCAATGTTTGAGAAAAACCTGCTGATTCCATTCAGTCTTAATGTAGATTTTTACACTCACGTTGATAAACTTTCCTTTTGTCTTGGTCCATTTTCATTAATCACAAATTTGTAAAACTCATATGTTCATAAATTATTTTTTTAAATTTCACAAACGCTCAATGAAGCATCGATCCTATTTCTTAACTCCCTGAAAGTTTTTTGTGACAGTTTAATGATAAAGAGACGCCCAGACTACCCCCTCCCTCCCACACACCCCCCTCCAGGTGAGCGGTGTCCAGGTGCACTCTGTCATACTCACGGGTCAGGACGAGGAGCGCTGCGAGAAGGGACAGCAGAACCGGGGACGTCCAGGTCATTTTGGAGAGCTGTGGTTGCACTGCGGAGCGATCTGAACAATGGTGAATGAGGTGAGTTTGAGAGTGCTCGCTCTGAGCGTGCACCTGGGAGGGGACAGGAGGCAGGGAGCTGGAATTTCACCAGCTCAGGGGAGGGGAGGGGAGGGGAGGGGAGGGGAGACGGACCCAGCCAGGACCGATCATTGGCACACTCATTCTGGTCACTGCAAACACATGCACAGCACAGTCACGGATCTCACTAACAAACGTGACCACCACACAGCACAGTTATGGATCTCACAGACACACACAACACACAACACAGTTATGGATCTCACAGACACATGCACAGCACAGTCACGGATCAGTTACTGACCCCATAGACTGACATAACACAGTCACAGGCACCACAGACACACAACAG
>JAOYSI010059601.1:0-24134 GCA_025775065.1 Hiodon alosoides
GTGTGTGTGTGTGTGTGTGTGTGTGTGTGTGTGTGTGTGTGTGTGTGTGTGTGTGTGTGTGTGTGTGTGTGTTTGAAGTCATAACATGCCGAAGTCTAAATGATTTGACGTTTGACGATTTGAACGTTTGCATTTTTAAAGATTCTAGATTTCTCACTGTGAAATTGCACAAATTAATTATTGCAATTACTTTTTGACTTTCTACAATATGAATATAGATGTAAAGGAAAGTGGGTTTACACGTGGACCTACTTTATCTGTAATGTCGACATAGACAGGCATGTAGTATGTCGTATGATTGAGCTCTCTTGAATAACGGGGGCAGATCATGTGTTTTGTACTAGCTAATGCTGTGTCCTCAGTAATTCTCAAAGTGCTACTCCACTTTATTTCTGCAGATGGTGTGAGGAGATTGTGTCAAAAAGCCCTATTGAAGCTTATGAGTGATTGCTTTAAGGTGGCTTAATTTAAAAAAATAAAAAAATAAAATAAACATTTTAACTGAAATGGGTATTTAGCAATGTGTTACACGGTCTTACACAAGTATTTCACAGTCTAGTGAAAGAAGGCAACTTCCTTGAGAAAATGGTTAGGATGATATTTGCCCTGCGCTGAGTTTTAGACCAGGTAAAAAATTATTTTTCAGATTGCCTCATTCAAAAACAATTGGTAATTAAATGGATAAATGGAAGTTATTAATTCTTGGGATTTCAAACATTAAGCGCAAAAGTTCACTGAACCACGTTAGTTAAGTGTTTTATACTACCACTGAATTAAATAAATGTTGCTGGAAATTGTGAATTAAGATGTCTTTGGTTTTCAAGGTCCTCACAGGACAATCCCGTAATAGGAACACTTCCTATTTGTGTGAAATGCATGACATCAGCAGCAAAGCTTCACTGTATCTGGTTAGTCGTGTGACTGCATAAAGTCCTTGTAAAGAGCCCTTACAAGCTTCCGGGATCCCCTTCATTGTGGAATTCCCTGTGGGTGTTGAAGTGGGTACCCCATGTCAAAGAATCTCCAAGGACAGGAACTCTGTCAGGCTTTTTTTTGTTTCATGGGACTCAGCCCTCATTTTTAAGGTGCCTTTTAAAATACTTAGTGGATTAAAGTTTATGATTTAGGTGACAAGCATAATAAGAATAAGCATTTTTATTGCATTGGATTAAAAGACTCATTTTTGTATATATATTGGTTTGTACAAAAAATATTAACCCCAGTTCCTATAAAAGCCTGATGATAATGAAGTGACTGTTTGACTGTTGACTGTTTCAAAGTCCTACAAATCTGAGCACTGCCTTGAACCAGGAATTAAGGTCAGAAGAAAAATATGAGGTAGGGACTTTTTCCAGGTTGCAGAATTATGTGTGTTTACTGTACTTACTTTCAAAAAGAATTAAACAAAAACTGTATTTAATAGTTTTTTATTGTTTTTTTGTAAAAATCTTAATTCTTCTACTTGTAAAGTGCCATTGGCGGGTTATAATGTTATAAAATCAGGTAAAATACCATCCATCCACCCATCCATTTTCGAAAACCACTTATCCTTGTCAGGGTTGTGGGGGACACCGGAGCCAATCCCGGCAGGCATAGGACGCAAGGCAGGGATACACCCAGGCCATCGCTAGGGAACACACACATACACACCTACAGGGCAATTTAGCACGGCCAATGAACCTAACCTGCAGTGGACAGTGGGAGGAAACCAGAGCGCCCGGCAGAAACCCACGCGGACACAGGGGGAACTTGCAAACTCCACACAGACAGACAGCCCCGGGACGCAAACCCAGGACCCATGGCGCTGTGAGGCAGCATCGCTAACTACCGCGCCACCCTAGTAAAATACCTGGATCAGGTTTTGAGCTGCTCAATAAATAGGCATTGTTTGCCTTATATATATAAAAAAACAGCATTTGCCCAGTTTGAGTGAGATTTTTCCTTTTAGTTCTGAATAAATTATGAATTAAATGAGTCCGTAGTCTGGTTGATTTGAGTACAGGATTTACAAGGTTGTCCAGTTGCACGCTGAGGGCAGTGGATAGGACTTGAAGTGGAGGTCGTAGGGCTGTATGTTGCTGTTCAGCCAACGTCTTCACCCTTGATTGAATGGGATCACAATTTAGCTGAGACTGATGATTTAACAGAACTGTGTGCGGTAGGGGGAAATCAATGAGTCATTATCTCTCCTCAGTATACAAACACCTTAAAGGAGTGGGCCTCAGCAAGTGTAACCTGTCCCCAGAGCCTCTGCACAAATGTTACAAACATCTTTATCTCATTGTTATGTACAGCCCATCCCAGTACATGGGCTATCCTGTACATTTAAAACTTATTAAAAACTTAATTTATTAACTATAATATTTTTTCTATCGCAGCAGAAACCTGCACTTCGGTTACTAATGTAAGCATGTAAGAAAACAGTGAAGTCAATACAAATATGAAAATAAGAAAGATATAATGATAAGAAATAAGAAAAAATAAGAAAAATGATCCATTCAACATACAGAAATTCTGTTCAGCCTGACAGCCCTTTGATTTTATAAAATACTGTGGCATTGTCTAGTTTAATTTAAATGGTTGTGTAAGCATCGTTAGCTTCAATTAAGCAGAAAGAATAGAAAAGACAAACTTTCAATCATGTGGTTTGTGGCGAGGAAGGAGGACAACACAAGGTCCGGGTGCCGAAAACATGGTACAGCTGGACAGTTAATTGGAATTACCTGCATATGTGCCCTATCATATGAAAAACTCCACCCAGTTTGCTTACCATCTAAGTCTGCCCTTTAAAACAGAGCTCTTTTTAAGTGGAATATGGCCCGGTCAAAAGACATTTCAGAAGATGAAGAGCTGTTGAGGCTAATAAGTCTAGTAAAGGCTACAAAAGCATTTCCAAAGACATGGGCCTCCAAAAGTCAGCCAGATTGTGTATATTGGTCCAGGTGATATTTACAGGAGAATACCACAGTGGAAACCACTGCTCCCAAAAAACATTTGCCAAAAATCTGCTGGATATTCCAAACCACTACTGGTACAATGTTCTATGGACAGACGAGAACAAAAATTTGACTTTTGTCAAATGGGAAACATGCTTTGTTTGAAAGGTTTGGAGGGAGCATTATGGTTTAGGCTGCTTTGCAGCCTCAGGGCCTGAAAACAGTTGAGGGAACAATGCATTTCAAATTGTATCAGGAAATTCTACAGGAGAATATCAGAGTAACAGTCTGTGATCTGAAGCTCAAAGAGGTTGGGTCACGCAGCATGACAATAACCCCCAAACACAACAGCAAATCTACAACAGAATGGGTTATACAGAAAAAAATCCTGACCTCAGCCCTATTTAAATGCTGTGGTCTAAAGCAAGACAAAAATATGGATGAAGTGAAACAGAGGTCCACCTCGTAACTGTTGTGCAGGTCTGATCAGCAACTACAGAAAACGTTTGCTTGAGGTTACTGCTGCTAAAGGAAGTCCTACCCGTTACTAAGAATCATCAATAAAAAGATGTAAAAGTATATATTTTTGTGTGTTATTTCTTAAATATAAATATTTATTAATCTACTGTTATCTGTTATGGCTTGATCAGACTTTATTTAGGAACCATTTATGGAGGTAATTCAAAAGGGTTGATGAACTTTCTTGCAACTGTATGTGAAATAGCTACCAGGTCGGCCGGTGGTGTCAGATATTCCATTACATTAGTTTGAGTTAATGTGCCTGTCACAGAAACAGGTATCATGGATCCTCTTCATAAATCTCCACAAGAGGTAAATTAATTCAGATTTGCTAAGACATTTAACTTTGACATTGATTTGTCATCGTGGAAAAGTCTCATTCTGTAACTGTGTATTGAAAGTACTGGAACTGTAGTTTTGGATGCTATGTATATTTTCACCTTTGTTGTTAAGACTACTCTCGCCTCCCCTTAGTTGTATATAATTAACATCTGTGAAGTCTTGAAATCGGTAATGCGGTACCTAATGTATCTACTATCTTTGCATTCTATTTTAAATATATTCTCAAAAGCTGTCTTTCGGACTGTACTGTAAAAGCTTTCCTCATAGCAGTAGTAGTAAACCAATTACTCTATTGAATTTATTATGCTGTATTTATAGTGAATAGTGCTGATTTTAGAGTATGCTGTTGGCATTGGGCTAATTCAGATTTCTTATGATACCCAGCGTTATCCAGAGCACTGCATCACGATGTAAAGCCATGCAGAGAGGGGTGTGATGAGTAGTGAATTTCATGGTCTTTACTGCTGTCTCAGGGTTTAATCTCAGTGCTTTGATAGCAGGGGGGAGTGTAAGACAGAGCCTTACTTCAGAAGACGATGCCATTACGAAGTAACATATCAATTAAAGATGAGTGGTTCAAAATAATCAAAATAATGTTAGAAGTCAAATTAGGTTTTAATTAGATTTTGTGTGTCTTTAGACACACACACACACACACACACTCACACACACATACACACACACACACTGTATATACATATACAGCTCTGGGGAAAATAAGAGACCACTCATAAATTTTCTTAAATCAGCATCTCTACATGTATGGCAGCCATTCCATTCCCGAGTCTGTTAAATTCCAACACAGGCACACCTCATTCTATCTGATGAGGAGCTTATTAGGTGATCACCTGAACCAAATTTTATTTAATGAGGAAAAGTATAAAAACCACTGCTGTGTCATCACCATCCTCTTAGAATAGGACCAGCTGGATGGCAAAGACCTTTAAAAAGTAGTACCTTTAAAATAATTGGAATCACAAAATAACTATTTACCATGCCAAAAGAGTTGAAAAGAAAAGTTTTGAGTGAGGAAAAGAAGGGTTAAATTCTGGATACAGTGAGCGTCAGGTTGCTTCATCCTTAAAATTTCAAAGACGGTGGTTCATAAGAACAAGGTCAAGCAGCAGACATTGGGGACAACAAAGCTACAGACCAGCAGAGGAAAACGACTGTCCACTGATTGGGAGGACCGCCAACTCATTCGAATGTCACTCAACAATCGTAGGATGACATCAAGTGACCTACAAAAAGAATGACAAACGCTGGAGTGAAGTGCAAGGCGAGGATGTTTCGAAACAGGCTCATAAGGGCAGGGCTGAAGTCTTGCAAAGCTAGAAAAAAGTCCTTCATCATTGAGAAGCGAAGAAGAGCCAAGCTGAGGTTTGCAAAATACCATAAGGATTGGACCATAGAGGACTGGAGTAAGGTCATCTCCTCGGCTTTGCCCAACACCTGGTCATCTAATGGTTACAAAGATCTGGAGAGGCCTACGAGCCACAGTGTCTTGCACCCAGTGTGAAATTTGGTGAGGATCGGTGATGATCTGGGGGTGCTTCAGCATGGCTGGAATCGGGCATATTCGTCTTTGTGAAGGACGCATGAATCAAGCCATGTACAAGGTTATCCTGGAAGAAAACTTGCTTCCTTCAGCTCTGACATTGTTCCCCAACTCTGAGGATTTTTTCTAGCAGGAAAATGCTCCATGCTACACAGCCAAGTCAATCAAGGTGTGGATGGAGGACCACGAGATCAAGACCCGGTCATGGCCAGCCCAATCTCCAGACCTGAACCCCATTGAAAACCTCTGGAATGTGATCAAGAGGAAGATGGATGGTCACAAACCATCAAACAAAGCCGAGCTGGTTGAATTTTTGCGCCAGGAGTGGCATAAAGTCACCCAACAGCAATGTGAAAGACTGGTGGAGAGCGTGCCAAGACGCATGAAAGCTGTAATTTTAAAATCAAGGTTATTCTGCCAAATATTGATTTCTGAACTCTTCCTAAGTTAAACATTAGTATTGTGTTGTTAAAAAATGAATATGAACTTTACATTATTCGAGGTCTGAAAACACAGCATTTTTTTTGTCATTTTGACCTGTTGTCATTTTCAATTTATTTTTTGATCTGAGGATATTGGGAGTCAAATGCAGTTCTTCTATGGTCTTGCTGTGAGGGAAATTTGAAGTGTTTTGTAAAAGGTCTGGAGAAAATGTAAACGTTGCAATTAAGCTGTGTTTAGTAGTAAAGCGTGTGCACAGCCTTCAAGGCATGTATCATTATCTCATCGTTAGAAACTTTGCTTAGGTAAGTTTTACTTTAAAGTAATAATTTTCTGTTTCAGAGGCCATTTTCAGATCATTTTAAAGAGGTTGACAAACCGTAGACACTAATATGATCTGCTCTCTTCTTACTAGTATTAACTCCCCTGTAACAACACAATGGTGTATGCATCTTTGGCAGCAAGTATTGCTGCTAGTTTTTTTGGATAAGTCTTCCAACTTTGCACACTGGCTTGGAACAATTTTCTCAAGGTCTCTCCGGTGGTTTGCTCACTTATGGACAGCAATTTTAAAGTCCTGCCACAGATTCTCACTATTATTCAAGTCAGGACTCAAGGATATTCACTTAATGTTGCAGTTTTAGGCCTACTTAGACCCACTCCATCCATTTTTCTCTCAATCCAGATAAGTTTCACAGTCCCTGCTGAGAACATGATGCTACTGTTTGACTGTAGGGAAAATAATGACTGTGTGCTGTACTATGTTGAATGTTTGGGTTTTTAAAAAAAGAAATGGCATACTTTTTGTCACTCTGCCAAAAAGGCCAGCTGGGATTTTGTTGACTCACTGGAATTTACTCCAATCTCAGCCATTAATTTTCGAAGCAATTTCGAAGCAACTATTGTCTTCACAAAAGTAACCTTAACCAAATCCCTCCTTATGTGGTGGCTGGGTCTGGTTGGTACAATATAATGCCTACTTCTTAATGATTGTCTTGACTAGAAGGAAGACTTCATTCAGTGCTTTTCTTCAACAGTATTCTTCATAGCTCTTTGGATATCATGGTTAAATCTTTTCTGAAGTGAAGTTACCTCAAAAGACGGATTCATCTGAAATGCATTTGATACCATGACAGGAGTGGGTTATATTAATTTTGCTTATTCATGAGTGGCTGCATTACACCAGGACAAGCTCAAGATGTAAAATAATAATTTTCAATAAATAGCATAAAATTATTTTAGCTGTACTGGCTTGGCTAGATCTGCTCAAACCTTTTGATACATTTAAGGCAGTGACTGGTATTCTTGTGCAGAACAAACTTTGAGACATATGGCTCGTTTTCGAGAGCAACAAAAAACTTTTGTATTTCTTAACAACAAATTTCTTAACAGATTTGTCAGTAAACAAGTTTTAAAGCCAGGTACCAGTTCCAAGTGTAGCAAAAACTGACAAACAAGTCTCCAACCTGTTTTTATTTTTATATTTTTTATGAATGCTTAGCTTCTCCTGCATGCAGTTTATTTAAAATTATTCATGCACGTATGAAAAATGTTCTGTGCTAAAACTTCCATTCGGCCTTATTACAGCATCTGGGACAGCACTTCCTTTAATGATGGATCTTGCACCCTGTACCATGCTGCAATTTTAAAGGGTTCGTTTTTTTTTTTTGTCCCCTCACATTATTGATCCGAAAGCAGCCCTTTAAAGAACAAACACGTTACCTAGCAGAAGAGGGGGCAGCGCCATCGCGGAGGCAATTCATGCTGACCCTGGAGGTTGCATTTCCCTTTAAAAGTCACGGCACACTTGGATACGCAGAGCTCATGCAGGAGCTGCTGCGGCACTGAGGGAACACTGCTGAGCTGTGCATTTTACCAGTGCCAGTGAGAGTGGAAGGAGGAGGAGGAGGAGGGGGACGGAGAAGAGAGAGAGAGAGAGAGCTACCAATGTCATTCTGCTCTGGAGGCAGTGCTGCAGTGAACTTTACAGTACTGCGAAGGCATGCTACGAGTGCCATGGTCCACAGAAGGCTGCCGCGAGTGAGTACATGGGAAGTTTATCATTTCTCATTTCAGTCATGCATGCACAAATGTTGTCTATATGGGTCTATTTCTGGTCAGGTTTATAATAGATGACCAGATTTTTTTTTTGTTTTTTATTATATGCGTGCAGATAAAATATTTTAGATTTTATCCAAGCACAGGAGCACTGTTTTTTAACTTAACAAATGTTGTAGATTGCCAGGCTGTGGGTAGCTTGACTGTGTTCAAATGCTTTAACTTACAGTACGATTTAAAACCACATGGGCATGTCAGATACTTGCTAATGAAAACACTTAATCATGACAGAAATGTACAAGACTATGCTAAGACATAGACAGGAGTAACAGCCGCTGTTACAAATTAATTCAGAAGTGCATGCACAAGTAATTGCTGCTTTGCAGTTCGCTGTACTTTCTAAGATGAATATTCATATGGTGCTCTATTTAATGTACGGTGCCTTAACTTCTGCCCGGTGAGCTGCTCTCTGCGCACGTTAGCAACGAAAGAGTCTGTGAGTTTGAAATCCAGCTTGGCCCAGACAGGACCTGGGGTCTGTATTGTAGGAGAGAATTTGTACCCACTCGTTACCCATGATGCCGTCACATCTGAGACTTACTCCCGCCGTATCTTCGAGGAGCGACGATCATCCCAGTCCCTTTCTAGATGCTGGTCTATGCCCAGGGTGACCCAGCAAGCAGGTGTATAGGCAAGCCTGCAGGTAAAACCTGCCACAGAGACAGATGAGCTGTGGCGGGACGTGAATTCTCTCATTCCTCTGCAGTGACTAGCTCAGGCTGTCATTCTGCTCTCGGTGACGTGAGCAGTAGAAACCGCAATTCTCTTAGTGCAGCAGGGATAGGTATTAGCCTTACTTTAGGGTCACATGCAGGCTCTTTATTTGGAACTCAGGTGGAGGAGGCCTTCTCCAAGGCTCTGTATCTTCGCTGGTGCAGTGTCATTTCATCTTAAGTAACTGTTTCAAAGCGGCAAATCTGCACATTGGTAATGTGTTGGTAGACGGTTTAGATGTCTTGCATGGGATAGAAATGCTATGTAAATGAGATCCCAGATGTGCTGAGGCACATGAGCTCGCTTGATATTCATTAAGAGTTCAGGGCACAAGAGCTTGATACCAGTTCCGAGTTCATTTCAGGCTATATGTACTCCCGCTCGACAGACAGGGCTTGTATACAGATTTGGTTCTTGGCCAAAAAGCAAACTGCTGCAGCATTTGAAGCCCTCACCTGACGTCCTCTGCAGCTCTCCCTCAATCTCTCTCTCTCTCTCTCTCTCTCTCTCTCTCTCTCTCTCTCTCAGGAGAGCAGTTGCCTAGAGTTTTTGTGTGTTTGCGGACTAGATGCAGTATGTTTATTTTATTTGCAATTGAAAAAGTACTCCGCACATGCTTTAAATGCATGTATGTGTATGAGTTAAGGGCATGGAGAGCTGGCAAAGTTTCTGCTTGGTCTGTTACCTCACATTTTGGATTTCACGGCCCAGTTTTTCATGCAGAGTTATGAAGATGATATAAAAAGTAGGCATTACCTCTGCTGTTTGGTCTCCTGTGTTTAGGAGCTTCTGTGCTCTGAGGTCTTCTGTATTATTAGAGAGAAGAATCTCCAGAGACAGGCAGATGGGTAGATTGGCTACCCGATCTCCTTATGGTGCATTGTCCTATTCTAGTGCTCCAGTTCTGATGATGCAATCAATGCAGCAAGCTTTGAACTTGCCATGGAGTAACTCCCGTGCAAGTCTTCTCAGAGCATGAAGAATGCAGACTGTGATTGGTGGATATCAGTTTGATGTGGTGGGAGGAGCTGGTGCTCCATCCAAGCTTCTCAGTGGAGGACAGAAACCCCATCATGCAGCTCTTTTATCTGGCAATCAAACAAAGTGACCTTAAAGGTAGATTTTCTTTTCTTTTTGTAGTTTTAGTGGTCACTGGCACGCGGTTCTTACTTAAAATCTATATGTGGTATGATTAACAGTGGTGTTATATATATATATATATATATGTGATTGTTGGAATCTTACTTTTGGTTGGTTCAATGATGGTGTATAATGTCCACAGTAAGTTGGTCTCTAAATAACTGAAGTAAAGTGCTGGTTTATATTTGCTTAACAAGGAGGTTTGTTTTCTTTGCCTGAAGAATAAGAGGAAGCTTACAGCAACGTCTGCATTGAGAATGGAGAGGACTGCCTCTGCGCTGAGCAAGGTAATTTGTAATGCAATACAGAAGCCCTGCCAGCTCGCTCATTGACGGTCACTGCAGGAACTCTACTTCCAAATGCATGCCCCTTAGGGCTTGGCGCTGAGACCCAAGTTTCCACAACCCTTATTCACATGACCCACACCACTGCACGTGGTCCAGGCATGGCTTTCTGGTCTGTGGCAGGATGGAGTGACTTTGCTCTTCCATTGATAAGGTCATCAGTGCCTCCCTGAGCCCCGGAGCTACTGCAGTGCAATGCAGCACGGTGCAGCGCAGTACAGCTGGACTGCAGACTGGAGCTTTGGACTGTTAGTAACTTTGTGCTGAGCTTTGCTGCGCTGTAAATCTACCCGACGACAACCTTCCTCTTCAGCAGAAATACACTCCTAAATATACTTACAGTATCCTTTAAGGGTGACGGATGTTAAATTGTTTTTTCAACCAATGGGTTTGATGTAAATTTCTTAATATGATTATATTACCAAAGTCTTCTGCAGTGTGATGCATCTAATTTTTTGCATAAATGTGTCTGTGTTGAAAATGAGTTGATAGTGTATTTACTGAGACAGTTTACTAGCCGAATTAGATTTTTACATCAACTCATCCCAATCCATTTTTTTTGGTCTTTGAACAATGTTTGATGCATTTTGTTTGACATCAGCATAGCTCTACAATCCTGGAGTCATGCAGAAACCTTGTCTTTTTCTTGGAAAATGCCGCAGGTCCATAGTAGGTGTATAATTCTGTGCATTTTAACACAATCATTATTGATTTGCTTTGCCTTTTAAACACTATACTGCTAAGGCTTTGAGGTGCCCTCTACAGTTAAACGTTTATTAACATTAATTAAATTGAAATGTGCAGAGCATTGATTTTTGGTACTGTTAAAATGCACCTTTCCTTGCAAAACAATAGATTTGCAGCAGATGGGCCCTGCAGTGAAATATCCACTAGTTAAAAAATATTCATGATGACGCTTATGTTTACCAAGTTTTTCAGTAACATTTCAGTAGAAATCTATCTTACATAATGTTGAATTATAAAATAAAAACCCAACTAGAAATTCTATGCAATAAAAGTGTTAAAGTGTTATATGCAGAAATATATTTGGTCACAATATTGGAATATAATTTAAAATGAATCACATATTAACAAGTCACGTTAATATATATTTTCTCTAAAATGTGTTTTATTAATTTCTTGTCTTGACATAAGAACACAATGGGTTGTACTTCTGTGGACTGTCTAGTAATATGAGTGCATGAGTCTTCTGGGGCTGGAGTGCATGCTAACATAATAATAGTAATAACAATAAGCATGGCCTCACAGGGTTTTCACCACATACGGTCGGAACACCTGCGCTTCCTATAATGCCAAGCAACATTAAATTGGAATGTCCTGGCGAGGATGCTGATGTTAAGTATTAGAGTTGTGTTTTTAAATAACCCTGAACATTTGTTTCTATGTTTAGTCATCTCCAGAGCACATTTTGCCGTACAACATTCTGTGTTATGGTAGATTTAAGAATAAAATATAAAATAAAAAATGTAAAATAATTTTATGAAATGAAAATGAAATCATTAAAATGCCATGTATGTAACTATGGCTACATAACTTTGTGTTTGATATTATATATGCATCCAAGGTGCAATTAATAGACTGAGATTAGGAGCATTTCATTTGGAATTGTAAACTGAAGCCTTTTGTTAAAGATGATCAATTATTTCCTTACAGAGGACAGTAAGTTATGTCTGGGAAGAAGGGAAGAGGTTCACTTATTCATTTAAATTCTAGTCGAATTAGCCCTCAAGCTAAATTGCATTGGAGCAAGTAAAAATTTCTTCCTAACAAAAAGTAAGACTAATACCAAACCACTTTAAAACATTTACTGTTTGCCAGGCCATACAGCATTGCATTTCCTGCTTCCTCTCACTCAACCAATCATAGGCTACTTGACCCGGAAGGGTAGGAACAATACACCTCTTCCTTTGACTTGGTAGTGTCGTTCTACTTTTGAGTATTATATAAATTTCTAATTATCATCGAAGTCAGTGATTGGTATGATATGTTCACAAACTTGTTTATGAATAATGTCTTTTACAAAAATGCATAGATTTTTCATAGATTCTTCCACTGGAAGAATTGTAAATTCTGGATGTGTTTTTTTTTTTGCGTATTCTTTTTTTATAGTCTTTCTTCTACAGATATTTTAAAAATTCAAACAGAAAGATGGCAGTCTTACACTTGTGTTTGTTTGTTTTTTTCAATCAAATATAATATATATCAATATAACCAATAAACATGTTTTTATTATTTTACTACTATTAATAACAAAGCTGCAATTATACACTAATGCAGTTAATGCTCTTTTAATTATGAGAAGTAGAATCACCTTCTTAATTTTGATTTGACCAGGGACTCAGTTGAGCGTTTTCCCTCATGCCAAGAGAAGAGAACAAAAGAGTTAAAATTTTTTTAGGGGGGCCATATGCAAAGCTTTTAAAAATAAAAATAAATTACAAAAGGGACCCTTAGACCTGGTGTCAGCTTCACCATTTGTGTGTCATTGAAGCATCTAGTACACGTAGACAATACTGTAAATACATACTCCTGACTTCATCATGGCCTAAAACAAGAGTGCTAATTTATCTTGAGAGCCAATTAGATTAAGGACAGGCAGTTCAGACGGGGATTCTTTGTGTTGTGTGCATTTACAAAACCGCTGTGTCTTTCATCAGAAAAAAGCAAGTCACTTCTTTAAGATTAGTCCTTATGTCCTTATAAGCAAACAGTGGTGATTTAAGAGAGAAAAGATCCTGTTTAATTTGAACAGTCAATTTCCCCACTGTGACTCACTTTCTGCATACGGTATATGTGCATTCAAGGGATTGCTTGCAGTAACTGGTGTTTTTGTCTGATTCTACAGGGTTTTTTGACACTCCTTCGAAGCAGTCACTCCGCCTCCTGTGTTAGGATATGATCATGGTTAAAATGTCATAGCTTTGAAGGCCTGAATATGGAAGTCGTAACACAAGGCCCTGGCTGTCTGGTACACTGTGAGTACTGCAGGGTAAGGATGTCTTCATTTCATGTCATTGTTAGTTTTTAAGTATCCATGCATGACCATTTTACATGAAGCGACAAAAGCATTTTGTCATTTAATGACAGAGGAGGGCCATTACAAATGAAGTTCTGGCAAAGACATTTAAGATTCAAGGGTGCAAGTCAAACAGCACCCACAACTGAGCGCTGGGAGTGAGGAAAGTACCGTTTCTCAGCAGCCTCAGTGACATCCTCCTCACCAAAGCTGGTGTGAGAAAACCGGAGCTCCTCTGAAACTGTACTCTGCCTTTACTCCATTCACTGTTTCTCCATGCTGGATTCCTCGCTGCCCTAATTTTTAAAAAGACAAAGCCAGACAGAGCCACTCTCAAGCAATTAATCACCGGCATACGGATCCTGGGAAAGCATGAATTTAAAGACGCAACAGCTCAGGAGCTCCATCTCGCGCCCGCATCTCCTCCGCACCACAAGGTCACGTGAAAAAGAGCCACATTGTCCGATTTCCCTGAGACACTGGAGTATTGAGGCGCCATGCGCCATCCAGAGAAAGAGCTCTATTTAAAGTCAGGAAATTGAGTTATTGACATGGACAAATGAACCCACGATGTCGTTACAGCGTGAGTTTCATTACATTGGGCACGCTAGTGCCAGAACACCACCCACGGCAGGATTTGCATCTTAATTCACGTAATTTCCTCACAATCCAGAAAGAAACACAGAGAGCACAGACGTTGAATTAGTTACCATGATTTAAATGTCATCAGTACAGAAGTGTATTCGGAAAGTTCAGCCCTTACCTCCGTAAAAAATCACCCTTTTAGAAGATGAGTGACCATCAGGCTGTGAGGCAAAAAGAAGCTTGTTTGTCTACCATCCTAATGGAATGTGCTGATCTGTGTCCCGGTAGTAAATAGGTGGATGCCCTTAATTATTAATGCACTCAGGCTCTTCAAATAGAACCTTCATTGACCAAGAGTAAACTGACACAGAGTAGGAATGTAGATTTACAATGAAAATGCAATGAAATGTTCCTGAAAGCATAATGCGTATTTCACTTACTGTTTATTTATTCATTGGTAAATGTTGCTTGAGAACATTGTGCCAGTGTTATGAAGATTAGAATTGTCTTGTTCAATCTTTAAGTCATAAAGCAGAGATACTGGATTCAAGTTTAGTATGTCCTATTCTATGTATGAATATATTTGGTCCTATTCTATGTATCTATGTATCTATAATTTGAAGAATTCTGTTGTCAAACAATGTTAGAAATCCTGAAAACTTCATTCCTTTTTGAATTGTTTATTATGTCTCTTTACAGCATCTTTATTCAAATATTTGTAATGTAAAAAAAAATTGGTCACTGAATCAGAGGAGGGATTCAGATGAAGGACTTGGTTTTTAAGTCTTTGTAGTTTTTGCCAGTGTATTTAAAACAAGAATAATGTAAGCTTTAGCATGTATTCCAATTTACCCAATACCTTCTCTTGTTTGTATTTTTTAATGCTGTTTATCTAAGAGGCAATAACACTAAATTTAGTTAGAATGAAGTCAGTATCTATGAATGAACACAACCCAGACTTACAGTGAAACAGTAAAACGGGCACGCACCTTAGACATCGGACGCCAAGGACCGGTACTCAAGAATCCATCACATTCAAGACATTTAACACATTTTAAATTTGTAATTTACTCTGATCATTATTTTCTTAATTCTACCAGTAATAAAATGACCCAAAAATGTTTCTTTCTCATTTCCCTTTGCATTCTTTCTGCTGCTGCAATTTTTTACCCTTCTCCTTTGAACGTGTGTGCACCTTATCCTTTTATAAATTGTGATCTAGGAGCGATTTATTCAAAGTAGAAAGACTGAGAAGTAAGATAACAGGAAAACAAAGAAGAGGAACACTGAAATCTATTTTCTTTAGTATATTTCTATTTATATTTCTTTAGTATTGTTTTCTGGGTTTGGTCAGGGGATTTTTCGATTTATAGTGACCTCCCTTGCAGAATCAAAGACCGGCATTAACTGTTGTATACTGAGCAGACGACAGCAGTCCGTATGAGGTGGGGACCGGTTAATTAAGGCTGTGTATCTCATCCTCAGTGCTAGACCATTAGTCTTCAGGAGAGTGAGAGGGGACAGCTGCACGAGGTCCTTCCACATCTTCTCATTATAGAACTGCAGAGGTGAGCTTTTCCTCTTTTTCAGGTGTATGAGCATTTGTGTGTGTAAGTTTTTACGGTAGGAAACCCCAAATCCTAAATTAGGGTTCCAACACTTGTGATTGGAATTCTTTGCTAGTTTTTTATATCGATGTTAGATGCAAATCATGGAGCAGAAAACGTTGCGTATTTAGGATATATTATAAAAGTCTGATGGCTTGAACAACAAATACTATGAAAAGGCCTAAAAGATTATTAAGTGTACAGACAAATGAAGCATGGAGCAGTTCAATCTAAGAATCTATGTCTAATGTTTAATTACATTCAGTAAATATTTTGCATATGTTTGCAATTTGTTTTTCAAATTCAAATGTGATTTTGGACTCTGATGTGTTTGTGTACTAATCTGACAGGGAAAACTGGACTTTCCACTCCATAAACCAAGAAAACAAACTAAGTTCTCACTGTCTGCTGAGTGTTGTTTTTAGTTTTTTCTGAGGGTTTCACCATAGTACCAGTTATTAATACTGCACTTTGGTTTGGTTCAAGCTTCTTGTTTGGGAATTCCAAAAAAATAACCCAATTTCTCCATTGAGAATATTATGCAACTTCATCGAGAGAAAAGAATGTCATGTGTGATTGATGTATTTTAGTGCTTTATCTCAAATGCTTATATTTCCTTGTAATATAATGCTGTGAAGTTCAGCTGCTTCAGAAACCTCTCATAACTATTTGATATGAAGCCTAATGTATGCATGCTTTTCTCCGGTTTAACCCGAACCCTAACCCATGATCCATTTAAAGAGTGATTCATAATAGAAACCAGATTCTACGTTTCCTAGAAACAACAAAGACCTCTAATAACAAGTGTAAGTCTATGTATGTTAGCAAATACATTTTTACAATGGAGAAAGCTTTTGGTTACTTTAACCAAAAGACAAAAGCTGGATTTCATTCTTCACATATCAAATGACAGGAAAAATGTCATACAACTGTAACAAGAAAAGCAGGACTGACAAGTAGCGCTCTCCCCTTCGCTGTTATCGCTGATGGGGAATCCTTTTGAATAGGCTGGCCTTGAATGTTGATCTGAGTGCCAGGAAAACATGCTCTGAATATAATGTCCATCTCTCTTCTGTGGCAAATGGTCAGAATCTTTATGATTGCATTGAATCCTACTTATGAAAACAGTAAAGTGTACCTTTGCAATATAAACCTTTGGTTACCCTGTTTCAAATCACTGAGAAACTATTATATATTAGTGACAAACAAAGTTTAACAAACAAAGTCTATCTCTGCTGCCGGCTTGCAACAACCTAACTAGGTTTGACTTTCTGTCATGTGTCATAACATAATACAGAGAACACAATGCGAAGTAAACATTCCTAACCAACTCCTTAGTTACAGGAAGCAAAAAGCCTTTACAAAAAGTGATTCAACCTCCCCCCTATCACAAGACACAAGACAGGTATTGGAAACTGGATTCATGGTTTGTAACTTGGAGCTATGCTAACGATATCGGGGTTTCTGAGCTTATTGCTCATTGGGGTTTGTCACCTGATACTGAACATGGCTGTAAATGCAGATTATACTCCTGTTAATAAAGTTCAGGTTGTTGTTGCATATTGTTAATTACCAGCCTGCCTTTTTAGTAAGTAAGAGCTACAACCGGAAATGTTTGAAGAGATGATGAAGAAACCCAGTTAGTGTTCTGTGTAAAAAAAAAAAAAAAAGAATTATCCCAGGCTTATTTTTCTCATGAAATGAAGCTGTTTTACAATGGTCATATCAGCAGGTGGTTAAAGGATTGTTTCAGGGTCTGTCTATTGCGTAGGATTACGGAGTTGTATGTAAGCAATAAATCTCCACGCCCCAGAAAGTTTATAACTTCTGCAAGGGGTTTATGACTGTGAAGCTCAGCCTTAATATTTAAGTTTTAATGTATTCTTATACCGGTTTTATTGGTCTAAGTGTTTTCAGTGGTCTAAGTGTTACCTTACACAAAAATAGATTTTTAGTAGTGAGTGTAGTAGTGAGTTTAGTAGTGAGTGTGATGTCACAACCTTCTCTTTTTCTCTTTGACAGGAGCATGCCAATGTAGAGAGGAAAAGAGAGAAAGAACTTCCTCATAGCACCGCAGTGGTGTCAGTCAGAAGGCGGTCCGAGGATTGTAAACATGAGACTGCATTCCCAAAGCAATGCTGAGAGGGAGGACAGCAGCAGATTGTAATCCCGCCTCCTGCAGCTTTACCTGTGGCCTGGTCCTGTCCCCTTTTATCTTTTCACCCACATACCGCACCTGCACACTAATTAGCCATTTAGTTACAAACAGGGTGAAAAAATTAACTGAGCTGGCATGCAATCAGATTACATCTGTAAGAATGTGATGATGTCATGATGCATCTATTTTTAGTGAAGGAAAGGTAAGGGTACAAGTTACGCAGCACAGTGTATACAGCCATTTAAAAAAGGGTGTTCCCTCTCTGTGCTTCTGAGGTGTGGCTGTCTCTCCCTGGGCCAGACACTGCTGTGTTTAGTTGTGTGTGTCAGGTGCCGTAGGTGAAGAAAGCAGGGCGGTGAAGGCAGCCGGGGAGAGAGACGTGAGCGGAGTGCGGAGACTTTGGGCCGCTGTGGGTGTTTCTCTGGCAGTGTCTTAGCTGGTTGTTGTGAGGAGTGAGAACGAAGCAATCAGCAAGTATACTGCCGTAGAAACTCTTCACCCTGTGAGGCCCTAGCAGGAGTGGGGTGAGGGGAACAAGAAGCCCGGCGTGGATCAGCCAGGTAGGGACTTCTCACTGAAAGTGTCCTGAGGAACTGACGGATTACAGCCTTCCACATAAGCTAAAGTAAAATTACCTGAAATTCTTCAAATAATTACCAGTGTTGACCATTTGATTCTGCGTCTCATTGCATTTACAAGTTGTTTACATCACTAATCTACAAAAACTTTGAACAAATTCGATGACATCGAAGTGTAATATTTTTTTTATAAGCGTAAGGTGCTTTGTAACACAGATTGTGATCACTGGAACGAATCACTATTTAAAACAAGAAGCTATTGTAATAGTAAATTATTACCAAAAAAAGTGTGTGGATTTAGCACTACACAGATTAAACAAATAAAACCGGATAATTTCTGAGGATTGAAGTATGGATGTGTGTGGATACTAAAAAAAATACAGGATGGAGATTTCCACCTAAGGTGGTAGGTCAGCTGGTGGTGACTGGAGCAACGGTGGTAAAGGTCTGCTTCTGTCACAGGCATTGGAACTCTGACAAAAAGCTTTTAAAAATGAAACTGATATAGAAAAATGCATGTTTGTCTGTGTTCCCTCATTTAGAAAATGACATGATGGAAATGACATTAAACAGTATGCTCCAGCCAGAAGGTGGGGCCAAAATATCTGAAAAATGCTGTGGGCATTCCATTTGAAGACCTTGAGGTTACATTAGCAGAAACAAAATAAATTTAAATTAAAGTAAAGAAAAAAGAAATTTGGACCACTTCGATTTTCAAACCAGAACTGTTTTTTTTCCCCCTAAAAACTATAGCTGATAGGAACAATGTCACAGGTTCAACTAGAAATCAAATGTTTTTTATGGTTGTGGAAGTCTCCATGGCACATGGTTTCATTTCTCACTGTACTGTGGGATTGATTAACCATTAGTATAAATTTCCCTGTTTCAGCAGATATTCAACTGCCAGGTAATCGATGACCTGTGTGTCATGTGTGTATGTGTCATTTTTGCTATTTCTGCTTTAAATTAATTACAGTATATTAGGAAACTGAAAGTAATGCTGTTCCACATCAAATAGTCTTCCACAACCTTATCTTTTGATTGTACAAAGCTTTTCCTTCTAGCAAGGATACATAATCTTTTCAAATAAAAAGAGAACTAATGACTGATTCCCAAGCAATTATTCTCCTGCAGACATTTCTCAGTCAGCTCTGCTGTTCCAAACAAACATTTTCCATTCCTCCATGTTGGAATATAAGCCTGGTACCTGGCTGTAGAGTTAAATTAGTGCCCTGAGATAAGTTATTTGATTAAAAAGAAAACCTGTTTTGCACGTTACTATCAAAACTGACCAGAGTCAGCTTTGAAATACTGCACAATGTTTTGTGATTAATGCAGCCATTATGTCAGGTTTATGTGGGAATTTTTGTTTATGCTTTATGCATTTACACTTAATATACACCGATCAGCCATAGCATTATGACTACCTGCCTAATATTGTGTGGGTCCCCCTTTTGCCGTCAAAACAGCCCTGACCCGTTGAGGCATGGACTCCACTAGACCTCTGAAGGTGTGCTGTGGTATCTGGCACCAAGATGTTAGTAGCAGATCCTTTAAGTCCTGTAATTTGTGAGGTGGGGCCTCCATGGATCGGACCCGTTTGTCCAGCACATCCCACAGATGCTCGATTAGATGGAGATCCGGGGAATTTCTTATTGCCATGCATCGTCTTCACTGATTTTACACACGCTAGCCAAGTCGTTGCCCAGCGTCCGTGTTCCAGATAAAGCTATTTATACCACAGCGTCATAGCCATGCTATCTGACCCAGCCTCACCACTGCGAGCAAGCCCAGGAACAAAGTCATGGCAAACAGTGCTTACAATAACAGGCAAATGTTCTCCTTTTTGACAACTCAGGTCCCATAGGCGGTCGGGCAGAAATCAAGTCAATAATGAATGCTTCATGTCTAGTATAGATTAAACGGTGCGGTGATGTGCATTGTCTCAGGACATCAGGGATGGCCCATGCTCTGGTGTCCAATGGCAAAACCAATAAAAGGAGAATGCTGCTGACTGCCAGCGGATACAAAGGACCCCGTCTTTCTTGTCCACCAGACCCCAGTCAGAGAGAGCTCAAATCAAGGGGCAGTGCACTGGGGAAAGGGCAGGTCGAGGAAAAGATTGATTTTTTTTTGTTTTGTTTTTCCATTCAGCAAGGTGAAATCGCGAAAAAGAATGCATGTGGGGCAGTTTTTTTACTGTTGATTAGCACGATGGGAGGTCTTGGGCTGAGAAAAAATGGCATGGGTAAAATGTTTATTTCTCTAGTTTGCAGCAGCATGGCTGTGTTGAGCATGAACAGGCCCAGGAGGCCAGCCATCACTGTGTAACATAAAGGCTGCCCCACTACAGCTGGCTTTAACCTTCAGTGTCCAGCTGGTTCTTCTTTTCCATCTACTGTCACAATGTGAAAGCGCCTTGCTGATTAATGTCTCTACAAGCATCCGCTGACTCTAATAAGGTTCTTTAATGAATTTGACACTAAATATTCTTGAGCCTCTTTAAGGTCTTTCACAGTGGGAAATGAGGCTTGATTCTACCTCCAGCGTCAATTGATGATTTTCCCTTTTTCTTGTAATAAATCTTTGGTTTATCCCTCTTTCTAATAACATTTTTGTGCTATTTGTTTTTAATTGTTTTAAAAATGAAATGTTTTTTTTCTCACTGTGTAATGAATAGTGAGCTGTAGTATAATATATGTGCTAAATGAAAGTTGAAATTAAATATAACAGAAGTGAGATGCGTTTCACTTCAAAAGCATATACTTTGGTATGCTGATTCAGCAGACCATCAGATCATGAAAGCAGTTCCTCCACACATAGGTTTTTCTGCGAAACTGCCACATACAACATAACATTGCAGATAAAATGTGATCATACCTTTAATCTGTTACAGATTTATTCCACCAGCCTGGTTGTCTTCATGTGCTAGTTATAAGGAATCAGAAAATACATTGCTTGTAAATGAGACCCAACCTCTGGTAGCCCTGGGGACACACCAAGGCCAGCCCAGACAGACAGCCAGCCCATGGGGCCAAATCCACACCTGAGGACCTCATTTAAACACCTGAATGTGGTTACAGTGATATAGAGACAAGACATGGCAGCAAAAAACAGACTAAAGCATATGATGAGCAGTATAAACAGTGCACAGCTCACTTGAGTAAATTAAGAGCAATTTTAGCATCAGGGCGTGCCCAGGGCCGAGAGTGGCCGGTGACAGAAACACAAGGGGAGGGGGTACGCCTTTTATTTGGCATGGTTACGATCCTTAGTCCACTATTCTTTTTGTGGACTAAGTTAACACAAACATGGTTCAAACATAAAAATAATACTCACCAACTCACTCACTCACTCACTCACTCCCTCACTCACACACTGGAACTGCATTCAGGTGTGCAACAAGGTCCTTTATGGGGGCATGTCCCTCAGCTTGGCTGTCCATCATCCCTTTTCCCCCCAGGCTTGAAGGCGTGGCACCCGGCTGCGTGTTCATGAAGAAGAGGTTTAGTATGTCGTCAGAATAATGGGAAAACTAGAGAAAGCTGGGGAAAGCTTAGGGAGACTCCTACTGACATGCTGCAGGGAGTCATTGGTTATAAAATGATGAAGAGGAAAGAAGTATTTACAATCTGCTTTTCGCCCACGGGCTCGTTTGTCCTTAAACACGGACACAGATGCTGTCTTGCCCTACTTTTAATGTCAAATAAAATAATTTCCTCACATCAGCCATGCACAGTGTTTCTTCTATTTACTGCATTACCCCTTGCAGCCCTGAGTAGGCTGCAGTCCTTTTAAATCCTATACCTGACCCCACCTACAATATGGGCCAGGTGCAGGTGTCAGTCAGCCAATTACCCAATTAATGAGTGCTTTTGCAATGGAGGGGGGGTACACCCCCTCTCCCTTGTCCATCGATCCACCACATTACGGAATACATTGGTCTTTCGTTGTTTTTTGTGTTTTGGCTTGAAATACTACTGATAGATATTTCAGGTCTATGTGAGGTACAACAGGTTATTTATTTATGATAGGTAAGTTTCTTAAGTACACCTGTATTCAAGTTGTAAAAAGATTATTAAAATCCACTTTCTCAATGCAACGATGGTCTTTAGAAACCTTTTGCCCCATCTGCTGGTACATGTAAGTGATTGCACATTGCTTGACTGATAAAGAAAGATTGAAGTTGATAGGTTCATTCTCATTATGATTTCTCAAGTGTTCTAATACTATGTATAAAACAAATTGCTATACTTTCTCTCAGAAGAAAAATAAATATGTGTTATAAAAAACATGAAATATGACTCATCTGCATCAGCATGTAAATAGGTTGTGCTATGTGTCCAGGTTTATTCTAATATTGGAGAGCAGTGTAAGTGGATCTTATTTTCCAAAGCTGAGAATGTACACTATATGGACAAAAGTATTGGGACACACCTCTTAATCATTGAATTCAGGTGTTTAATTCAGTCCCATTGCCACAGGTGTATAAAATCAAGCACCTGGTCTTTACAAACATTTGTGAAAGAATTGGTCATTCTTAAGAACTCACTGAATTCAAGCGAGTTTGGTGGAGGAGGGATATTGCTATGGGGTTGTTTTTCTGGGGTTGGCTTAGGACCCTTTGTTCCAATGAAGGGAAATGTTAATGCCTCAATTTACCAAGACATTTTGGAAAATTCTATGCTTCCAACTTTGTGGAAACAATTTGGGAAAGGCCCTTTCCTGTTCCAGCATGACTGTGCCCCAGTCCACAAAGCAAGGTCCATGAAGACCTGGTTGGATGAGTTTGGTGTGGAAGAACTTGACTGGCCCGCACAGAGCCCAGACCTCAACCCTATTGAACACCTTTGGGATGAACTACGGCGGAGATTGCGAGCCAGGCCCTCTCATCCAACATCAGTGTCTGACATCACAGATGATCTTCTGGAAGAATGGACAAACATTCCAACAGACAAACTCCAAAATCTTGTAGAAAGCCTTCTCAGAAGAGAGAAGCTGTTACAGCTGCAAAGGGGGGACCAACTCGATATTAGTGCCTATGGATTTAGAATGGGATGTCATAAAAGCTCCTGTAGGTGTAATGTGTAGGTGTCTCAATGCTTTTGTCCATATAGTGTACATTGGTGTTAAAATGATCTAGATCATCCAGAGCCTTACTGCTCTTTATTTTATTTTATTTTTTACAAAACTAAATCAGTGGTACCAAAATAATTTGCACCATTACCATGGAATAAGGACATTTTTATAGCAATTTCTGTAATGGCCTACAATAACGAGAACGAAAAACAGAATGGTTGAGTGTCCAGGTTCAGTAATAGAAATAAGAACTCATTTTTCTCTTCCTAAGTAAACAGTTTGCTAGTTAGAGTAGTCACTGAGTCATCCTGAGAGGCATTTTTTCCAGGATACTGAAGCAAACGGAAATGCTGTAGGATCTTCAATGGCCACTGTGGGTCATAGTGGCTACACTGAGCCAATAGAGGCCTTGCTCAGGCTCAGGCAATTGTATTTTGTATTGTTAGTGCAAAGAATAATATAAGTTGACATTTAGACACGACTTATAGCACATTAGAGAAGTGTACAACCTCATGACCTAACACGTGGCTTTTTTGTCACAAGAGTGAACAAAATTTGTGAGTTCCACCAGCCAGATGAATTTCTGATCTGCGTATTGATATTGTTGCAATTGGCAAGTTATGCTCTGGGGTGTAGCAAGCAGGGAAGTGCCTGGTCTGGTAGGAGACGGAGACACAGGAGGAGGGTGTACAACGTGCCAAAACCGCCCTTTCGTGGAACAAACAGTTGAAAAACAAAAAGTCCTCTAACACACCACTCACCAACCTCAAACCAAACTCTTCCAGTCTAAACTTCAACCAACTCTGCTGGCTCTTTTTAAAGAAGTCTTTGATTGTTGGTAGCTGAGTATAATTGCCAAAAGTGGAACCACACTCAGGTGCACAACGAGGTCCGAATGGAAGGCGTGCGGTTTGGGGGGGGGGGGGGGGGGGGGGGGGGGGGGGGGGGGGGGGGGGGGGGGGGGGGGGGGGGGGGGGG
>JAOYSI010059611.1:5674-20528 GCA_025775065.1 Hiodon alosoides
AACATCTTTCAATAGAGATCTCTTTGGATTTGGCTCCCATGTGCTGTCTAGTGCAGATCTGTGACGTCTTTGGGGCAGTAATGCACGCCTTCAGAGCTTTTGTCTATACATCCCTTTATCACAGCTACACCTGGCAGTCTTTCCAATCGTGAAACCATGAAATAAACAAATATATACCTGTACTTCTTGTTCAGCTAATAATATCGCCATACTTCCCAGCAGAATTTCCTCTTTCCAAATCATGATTTATTCAGGTACAGCCAGTGTGTAAAGCTGAACAGGACAGCCATGCCAAAGCTACCAGCATTATTGTGTAAAACTCTGGGCAGAAAAAGTCACAGCGTTTGAACACTTTATCTTGCATGGCGTGAAAATCCAGAAGAAAAAAAAACAAAAAATAGACATTCCCCGTCTCTGTTCAGGTGTCAGTGCCCTCTGTAGCCAGCATTTGAGATGGGATTCTGTTCTTTACGGAAAGCAATAACACAGCCAATCCCATTCAGCCAGGACTCTTATTAACATTCGATCTCATTACTCCAGTGTATTCCTCAAAGAGAGAAAGCAGACTTTTTCCAGTCTCTTCTGTTTGTACAGAGATGTGCTCACACAAGGCCTTTCAGGTGAATTTGAAAATGAAGAGAAAAAATATAAAGCAAGCAGTCCTCTGCTTAAAACATGGCCTAAAAACCAAGTCCTTTCTTTCTTATTTAATCGATAAAATATCAAATATACCAATGTTCTGTAGTAACCCAACTAGTTGGATTAATAACCTGAACAATAATGTCCATACTATATTGTTCTGTATTTCATCCAGGGCACCATGTCTAACGAAGCACTGAAAAAAAACTACTCAAGAGGGAGAGAGCGGGGACACTGACTATTTCATGAGAAACAGTATCAATCATACATTTAGAAATTTTGTAAAATGTAAGTTTTCTTCTCAAATAAAAAAAAGTTCTTACTGCTCTTTGGTGAAATTTTCACTGGGTACAAGAGAATTTGACGTTACCTATGATTGAGCTACAACTCAACCTTCTCAAATGGAGCAATTGGGACACAGGGGCTTCCTGGTCTCTCTTCTGTGTATTTACATTTCTAGTACTTAAACGAAAGGTCAATTTAGTCTCATTCTGCAGTCTGAAAGATTGGCAAGGGAAGAAATTATTCTGAACAGGACAACAAGCGGTTTATATGTTTAAATTCTGGAGTGCCAGGTATGTTAGAGTATCAGAGTGGGGTAGTGGCTAAGCACTGGAGTGGAATAGGTGTTCTGGGTTAGGGTTAGGGTCTGGGCTTATATCTGAAGAAAGGATCTGTTGTCACCTCTCTAAGCTACCAGCCCCTGAGCCAGAAAAATGTGAAATCTTTGGGAGGCTTTGATCAGCGTTCTTTCCACACTTCCTGTCAGTAAGTTCATTTGTTTTCTGTATGTTTATGGTTAGTTTAAGACCCTAGGGAACACTTTGAGTGTGTTTTTACAAAAATCAGTATACCCAGCTGGTTTTCAATGAGGTGTGCGGGCATACTTAATCAAAATCACTTTCAAGAACTTTAATGTCTTTATTACGAAACAACTTGGAACTGAAAAAGACCTTGCCAGTTTCCAGACCTCCTGTAGCACAGAGAATGCAAAGAGAGGGGGCAGAGCACAGAAAATGGCTCGGAGTGGATCTTCTTTAAGGTATCTGAGTAGTGGCCAACCAAAGCAGAGTTGTCCCTGTTCAGCAATTCTTATTGGCCGATTCCTTTGCCATTTCTCTCTAAAAGATCTCAAGTGCCTGCTGGAAAAGCCTCTCCTTCCCAGCATACTCCCAGCAGTCCTGATTCCAAACTCCCACCAGCAGCCACATTAATATCCCTAAAAGCCATCTTATCAATGTACTAGCTACAACCTCTAATGCATCATTTCAGGCCATTAGAATAAAGCTGGGCTTTATCAGTTTGATATTTACCTTTGACTAACATGCACCTATTTCCTCTGGGTCCTTTCACAGGATTGATTTAAAGAAAATCTCAATTTTATCTCACTTTGGGTCTCCTTTTTACTCATATGTCCTCATATATCTCTGGATAGCATTGCAAGATTGCAAGCACCAGGAAGCCACTAGGAGACACTGGTTATCCTAATAAGCCAAGCCGATTATACGATGATGTCCCTTCCGCAGTTCCCGCTGGTTGAAAACCAGCAAATAACAGGAGCTGACAGGAAAACCTGCGAAATCCAGCTCATAGGGCTCAGTCTACACTTGGGTGATTACACTGCAAGATGAATCACCCTCTTTCCATTAAACAATTGGTACAAGCTGCCTAAATGCAGAGCCACACTACACAAACCAAAGCCACACCGAGGTGTTTGGAAGGTTACATACAGACATAACTGGAGTAATAATACAGCAGACTATGATGAGAATTAAAAAGAAAAAAACAGACAAAAAATGAAAAAATAAAAATAATAATTTTTGTATTTATTTTTTAATCACTCAAACTTGGGTCTTGAATTTAATGGACGAGGGGAAAACCAGAGATCCATCCCTGTCCCTCGGGGAAGTTGACTGTGACTGTCCCTCTGGTAGGACCCTGCCTAGGCAAGTGTTGTGTGGTGTGTCGCCTATTCTCCCCTATGGAGCTTTAAATGTGAATAATTTAAACAGAGGGCAATGGAACCTGGACACTCCGCAGCATGGAGACCCCTTCCCTGACCACCTCACCTCTTAGTCCCCGCCCCCATTCATAAACCGGGAATCAACTGCTCATCCTGGCACCCATTCTAGAAGAAGACGGGTGGCATACAGGAAATCATTGAAATGAATGATATCCTGTATGCCACCCAATACAACACAGCAAGACGAAAAGGGCCAAAAAGGTTCCAGGAAGTAACTTGTGTATTTATACACCCCATGTGTGTATTAAGAGTGTGGGTCTGTGTGCCATTGTGGATGTGTGTGAGTTTGTGTGTGCATGCATGTGCGTACGCTTGAGTGTGTGTATTCCTGCACACATGACTAACACTGGGATAGAAATAGCTGGTAGTAATGGAAAAGAATGGTGGATATTTTTGGTTAATGATTTGTTCTTATCTGTGGGCATTTTTACAAATTCACCAATGAAAAGAGATTTTGTGTGTGTGCGCGTGTTGGATATGTATGTGATGCACGTGCCAGAAGGTGGGAGGAGTGAAAGGAACAGAATAAAAAAGAGAAGGATATTGCTGCAGGGGATGTGTGTGGAGGTCATGATTTGCAAATCATGCCACTGCGTGTATGTGTGTGTGTGTCACTGTGTATGTGTGTGTGATTAAGCGTCAGTTTGTAGTTTGTGTGTGTGTGTGTCACTGTTTGTATGTGTGTGTGATTGTGCGTCAGTTTGTAGTTTGTATGTGTGTGTGTGAGAGTGTGTGTCAGTCTGTTGTTTGTGTGCGTTTGCATGTGGTGTGTGTGAGAATGCTAAAGCTCCAAGGAATAATGTTCATATTTCAAAGCAAAAAACACAACCAAACCAAGGAGAGTTACATCATATTTAGTCTAAAACACAATTAAATATGTAGAAAACGTCATTTTGTGTTGAAGTGGAAACAGAAAGTCAGAGGGAATCTTGAGTGGAAAGACAGGGACTCAATTATAAATGGATATGACCTTTAGAGCAGTAAGAGACAGAAAGAGAGAAGTATGATAAATCTGTGTCTGCAAATGCCAAGCAGCTGTGCAGAAGTGAGTTTCTGTGTGTGCCCACTCTCGTGTGAGTGTAATGCGCGTCTCGTCTGTGGTAAGCATATGTGTTAGCGTGACATGTCGTGTGAAACATGGGTTTGGGTGTGCTGTCCCATGATCAAACAATCCGGTGGCGTTGAACTTGAACGGGTGTGGTGTTGATCATTTGGTGGCAGATAACTGCCAGGAGTATCACCTTGCTTTACTTCTCAAGGCACCGCAGATCATAATAACAATTATTAAAATGATTATTGGCATGGTGGTTAGCGCTGCTGCCTCACAGCGCCAGGGGTCCCAAGGTTCAAGTCCCGGCTCGGGGTGTCTGTCTGTGTGGAGTTTGCAAGTTCTCCCCGTGTCCGCGTGGGTTTCTGCTGGGCACTCCCTTGCGGGTTAGGTTCATTTACCATGCAAAATTGCCCTGTGGATGTGTGTGTGTGTGTGTGTGTTGCCCAGCGAAGGCCTGGCGTCACGTCCTGGGTGTGTCCTTGCCTTGCGCCCTATGCCTGACGGGATCGGCTCCGGCGTCCCCTGCGACCCTGACCAGGATAAGCGGTTTTCGAAAATGGATAGATGGATGGAAAATTATTAATTATGATTTGTTTGTACAGCAATTTTCATATTTGAAAATATAAGGAAGTTTGGCTGTCATAATGGCAGTCACCACAGTCTGCTAAGAGGCAGTGGTCTGCTCAGTGAAGTATGAGAAAACTGCACAGTGATATCAGGACCGACAAGCCTGCTATACACCTGCTATACATGCCTAACGGCTGGAGGACTTCACTGGACTAGGTCCAAAGCTGGGCTGTTCGTGCCCAGCTCTTTTGCTTGGGTTTGTGCTTTTCCACAAACCAAATCTTACTTTTGGGTTAGGAATTTTTGTTGATATAATAATAATAATTATTATTATTATTAATAACCATTATAATAGAGGAAAGGAAAGCTGCTTAAGCAGAACTTTAATATACTAAACCTAAATTGGTAATTAATCTATTACTTAATATGAAAATGAGAAAGGAAATCAGCAATTAGACAAAAAATTCATTCGGGGCTTGTCAGCCAACATTTTAAATTGAGACAGGCCTGCTGGGTTTGGCTTGCCCATGTTAGGCATCTCTGCTCTCCGCAGGCATAGGACAGGTTATATTTAGGTCCTCAAATCACGCCCCCCAATTAAAATGCAGCTGTTCGCTTTCTTGCATAAATTTATCATTAATCTGATTACTCCGAGCTAAACTACCCAGTTTACCAGTTACTTTTCCACATTCATCAGACGAATAGTTCCGCTAACGGCAGCCTTCTTGCAAAAGAGACAGGGACATTTTAAACAAGGGAATAAGGGAAAGATTATTTTCCAAAACCTTTTTTTTTCCCTTCTTGTTCTAATATAACCACCAGATGATTTTTAACTGTTGCCTTTTTTGATTATTAAGAGCAAGTATCCTGGATTATTCTGTGAAAACTTTACAAATAATTTGAATCTCATCTCAAGTATTCCAAGGGTAAAACTGAAACCCAGGGGTATAAATTAATATCACCAGCTTCACCCAGAGGACACACTGACCAAATAAAATAAAAACATTTGTAAAAAAAAAAAAAAGAAAAAAAAAGGTTTTATTGAGTTTTCTACAAAATCAAAATTCATTGATCAAAACGTATAGGAAACTGTTCTTCGTCAAACACAAAGAAATGATTAAATTAATAATAGAAAGCAGTTTACAAAAAAAAATAAATAAATAAATAAATCTGGTTGAGAAGGAGAAATTCTCCATAGATTTATGGTCAGAAACCCAAAAGGAAACGTGCCACAACCTGATAAAAAAATCACAAGAACTCACTTCTGAGTGTTATCAAAGCAGAAGATTGATGTAGGAGGTATCAATGGGGTGTCAATAATTTTGGAGCCTGAGTTGTCTGCTTAACAACTACGCCTATTTTCAATTTATCTGAGCAAGATTTTCTGTTGAATCATATTTTTGGGTGTATAAATAAAATAAAAATATAAAATATTATATAATAAATAAATACTGAAGACACCTTTTTCCTTTCTTATTAGAGCTTATGACACATGATTTAGGTAAAGCTGTCAGCGGTTATCAGTGCAATCAGATATGGAAAAGCCAGCCATAAACGTATTATTTTCTATGCATTCGGTTAACAAAAATGTGCGAAGCAACTTTGCTGGTTCTGTCTAAAATGCGCTGGCACTTGATCCCAGCATATATACTTTAGCCCAAGCAGGTGCAAAGATTGTTATTTTGGAAGATGGTTTGGTGTGTTGAAACATTTTGTGACTCGCAGCCAAGCACTGCCCAAAAAACAATCAATGTATTTTTTCAAGTTATTACCGACAATTAAAGATTATTTTTTTTAACTTCAAGGAAGTTTTTTTTTGTTAATTAAAAGCACAACAAACGTGTCTATTTCTAAAATTGATACTGCATCAAAGAATGCCACCTAGGCTGGAACGTCTTAACATTTAGTGGGTACTGAGTTCACATTGTGTAAACATGTAATAGTTTAGTCACTTTTGCATAGTATTTTAGTCACATTTATGTAGGAGGAGGGATACGCAAATAATAGATGAACTGTGCATTAGTGTAAATAACATCCTCTAGTAATGTCACCTGAGGAGTGAAATCACAACCACCTAAAACTTTGGGGATTAAATCCTACTTTTTAAATATTTTATGAATCACCTTGAATTCCCTTCAAGTAATTACTTGACTGTAAAATTGACTTGGAAACGTGAACACAAGCTGCCACCAGTATAATTATTGTCTACACATGACTGTAATGGTTAGCAGGGACAACATATCAATGGAGATGTTGGTGGTTCATCAATAATTTAGAACTATGTATAAATTACATAATTTAATAGCTGACAGTGTAATCCAGTTGATGGCAAAATCAGACATAACTAGTGGCGGATAAGCATAGGATGCATAAGATCCGGCTGATCTAAACACACACTAGAAAATATAACCCATTTCCACCAATTACTTAATTCAGGATCAGAATGATTAATTTTGTAGATCCATTCTGTTAGATGAACATACAAATTCAAAGTATTTATTGTGGTTTGTAGTTTGTACATCAGGTTCTGCTAAATTATCCATATAAACAATGGTTTGACTCTAATCTCTATAATTTCCCCCCAGTTTTCACATAAACAGATTAATATATTCATAAAAGCTTTCATTTGTAGATTACAATGCTATGAAATCAATGAGACCAAGAACAGCTGGAACATATATGATTTTGAGAATTATTATAGAACTTCCCTACATATGGGGGGATTTTGGAATGGATTCTTTTGCTGTAAATGGACTGTTCATAACTCCCAAAGATGTGGAAGATATATGTGTCTAAATATGGTTTCTTGGGGACTTTATGAATAAATCTGTCACAAAGAGACTTGAGTACATTTGCAGCAGCTGAGGAATGCCACCAGGACTAGGGATAGGAATTATTAACTCAGGAAAAAAAATATTCAATTTTTAATAAATGCTAATGGTTTCACCAGTCTTCCATCACATACTTTATGTATTTATTTTAAAATAGACATGTGCAGGCTCAAGTTAACAGTAGCAGCAAACTGCAGAAAGTTCAATGTTAGTTCATTGACCCTGGGTGGCAGGTGCAAAAATAACCATTTGGTTTGTCAATTGAAAGTAAAATGTATCCAATTAAATGCATCTTGTGTCAGTCACCCAGGAGAAAAAGGTTAACAGGCAATAGGAACATTTCAAGGTAATAGGGGAATCTATTCTTCGCAACCAGCAGAATGTTTCTACTTTGACCACAAAAGTTATAAATGTATATATGCTACAGTTCTAATGAGGCAACTTGAGGTAAAACACTATGCCTTTTTTTTAAAGAGTATGTTACTTTGTATAAAAAAATATGGTTTCAACGATGGTGTATAAGTGTGTGTGGGGGTTTGTATGTGACAAAGGCAACAATCCCTGTGCTGTACAGAGCTAGTCTGGAAGTAATTATTGACCAGTTCATCTGTACATTTGCCACTTCTTGTGTCCTGGCATAATCAGACTAGCATTTGCCCTTTCTTGTGCCCAGGCACAATAAGACTCGAACACTCTCCAGTACTTGTGTCTAAAATTCAACAAACAGTGGCGGCTTTTAAACATTTACCATTTAAGCGGATTAATTGATTCTGCCAAATTAGACTTTTTCATTTACTGTCCTCCAGTGTCACTCATGTACACGGAATTCAAGTAGCAAGAATCACTGAACTGAAAAAGATGAGAACTGGTTATGGGAACATGAAAGCAACTTTAAGATCTAAAAACAAGAATAGCGGAAGAGAGAAAGAAATAGTCCATCCTTGAGGCGGAAAAACACAAAAGGTGTAATTATAGTAACTGTGTTTACGTAATGCACATTCACTAGAATCTCGCCCTCTCAGCCCTGGGAAACTAGAGCTTGTTTATGTGGGATGAAAAATGTGAATGATCCATCAGGAATAAATTGTCCCAGAGTGCCAACACAGCCAGGGGGTAACTAAATTTCTAGGAATGCCGGCAGTAGCAACCGAATGTTAGCAAGATATTTGTTATATTTTGCTGTCCATAAGTAGCAAGGGGGACAAGACAATGTAATGCAATACACCGTGCTTTCTATACTCTTTCTATACTTTCCAAAAATGTGCCAATATAATTGCTAATACTTAATACTTAGTTCTTGTTAACCACAATTTCAAGACACAAATCTAATGTAAACCGGCAGTAATAACTCTACAATTGCCTCACTGATTTCAGTTAGTGTTTTGGGCTAAGACAAATAAATGCTCGAAACTCACTTTAAGAGGCCAGACTCCACAGAGTAAAATGTTTTGAAATAAGAAATATTTTTTTTGGTTGTTTTATACTCTTTTTATAATCTTGGGAAACAGTATCATGATGATGCGGAGTTAACGTGTCAACTGTTCCTTGAGTTTTAATATAAACAATAGTATGTATGGTTAGCTACAATATAAAGCCACTGCATTTCAACTCACTCAAAGTACTCATAAACGTCAGCCCCGCCGCTCAGCCCCTCGCAGCAGACCAGGCTTTTGCTAAGCATTTACTCTCTGCAAAATAGCTAGCTATTGAACTATAATCGTTGATATAGCTGGTCACATATTTTATAGTCGGCAAGAATGTAGTAACGCAAGTAAACAAGGCAAGATAGCCAACGGATCAGCATAGTACACAGGTATCCATGTAGTAAGGCATGTAAACAAGGCAAGATAGCTAACGGATCAGCATAGTACTCAGGTATCCATGTAGTAAGGCACGTAAACAAGGGTTAGGGTTAGGGTATAACATACAATTATTAATGACATATCTGCCTGTGTTGCTAGTGATTATGCTGTTAGTCCTAAAGGACACTGAAGTTTACTAAACATAAAAAGCTAAAACTCTTAGCACTCTGTACACAGTTATCATATGTTCTTTATAATATACTGGACTGATAATACATTTTTAAAAATGAATTTTAGCCTTTTTAAAGAAGTTTTTCACTCATCCTAACAAACTAGTAATAGGATGACTTAAAATTTATTTTCTGTCATACAAGCAAGACTAAGATTTCTAGTGCTACAGTGACAAACTTTCTTATATACACAATTCATTTTTTTTTAAGTAAAAGCAAATACTTTTTTGCTTTATTATTATAATTTTTTCATCTTTAATGTTTTAATTTATATTTTGCTTAGCGAGCATTGTTCACAGTTCAGACAGCGTTGTTCAGGACGTTTCATCTAAAAGAGATATTACGGAAACTCATCAAACAAGTATCTCATTAAATATTTGTATGTTTGTACTTTGCATAGATAGAGTCATTTCAGTGAGGCTGATTTATGGATGTTCTTAGTACAAGCAACCAAGAACCCTACAAACACACCCTTCTGCTGAATGATAACCTGGACAGCATTGCTCAAATGCATTATAATGCATTAATAGAACATTGATAATAGAACCCGTACAGAGCATTTGAAATATATGGTCACAATTTGTCTTTCCATTTAAACATATCTGTAAATTTACCACAAAACCATAAATTTCACATTACTTAAGGTTGAAAGTGCATCTCGTTTCTTTCTTCTTTGTTACGAATGTTCAGATGGCTCAACAGATCTTCAGAAAACCCAGGCAAAGCCACAATTAATCACGTTTAATGCTCTCCATTCTATCCCAGCACACAATACAAGACAGCTCTTTACAGCAGATTAGCTTCCATCCAGCTCGCTGTGGCGCGCTACGCTGAGAAGGGCCGCAGGGTGAATTACAATGGAGAGGCTGGTTCTTTACTGCCAGTCCAGCCTCTTCACTTACAGGGACATTATTCACACATTGCTAAACAGGCTGAGTAAATGCTGCAGCAGCCCGCTTTGAAAAAAAACAAAACAAACTGCACCAGATATCTGAACCCAAGCAAGGCAGAAACAGACAGAAAACAGACAGAGACCCACCTCTATGGTAGATTAACACACGTAACTTCAGAGGTCATTTTGACAAATCATTTCATACTAGCACAATTCAACCAGAAGGTGGAACTAGTTATCTTGTCTCATGTAATTTGATATTGCCCAGTTCAATTACATTAATTTACATTAATCTAATTTTTAAAATAAAACAATTTTCAGAGTGTTCTGCAGATTGATGGCTACAGTGTAGTACCTCTCGGTTGGAATTATGGGAAGTATTTCTGGTAAGTACAGCTGATCCGAGTTCATTTAATGCACACTACAGTCGTCCCCGGAGTTCACGTCAAATGCCTTTTTCCACTGTTGTTCCGTTGTTCCATACACGGTTTTTATTTAACTGGGGAATAGTAATAGAAACAGGACCCTTTCATATGTCATTTCGGAACTGAAATTTCATGAAATCCAATGAACATCTCAAAATACAGAAAAAAAAAGAATTTTAGTCCAGTGGAGCATAGTGCTCAGATTTCACAACTTATAAGCAATGCAAATCACCATAGCCATCTCCTGTTCCTCACCCCATCTGATGACACTCCTACATCTCCAGCGACCTCATCCTCGTCTCTTGTCACTACTCCATCTTCAGCAACCTCCTGCTCTGCTCCGTTTGTCATGACACATCTCTGTCTCCAGCTGGTCTTTCGAGGGCCACTGTCATAGATTCACGTCTGCCCATTTATCAGATGTTTCCCAGAATGCATTTGGGACAATTGACGAAAATACTTGCAGATGGTGGTCCACTATCTCCCAAGAGCATAACAGCACTATTGTTTAATTGAAACAACTCAAAGGAAACCTTATGAAGAAGTATCTGCCTGGGTGGACACTATTGAATGGCATAAACAAGGCTGTATTTCATCGGGTTCATCTTGTGGTTCACTGCTGAAACTATGCTCAGGGAAAGCAGTGTTTTAAATCGAGCATGTTGTCTTTCCCGGGCTCAATGGTGGTCGTGCCTCAGTGGCTCTCACGCACATCCTCCCAAACAGGCTACAGTCTATCTTCACTGACAAAATCATTTAGCCAGAAAGCTGTTTTCCCTTCCACTCAAATGGGGCCAGGACCCTGTGGAGCAGTGACAAAGCTAATAAAAGGGAGACGTCTGGTGTCATCAGTCTTTTTACTCTAATTCTGATGCTTAAGCAGAAATGCAAGCTTCCTCTCAGATACCCAAAACCGCTTAGAAGTGGGACGTGAGGTAGCGGTCAGATACAATCTCTTTCAAAAGAACAGTGGAAAAACAAACACACATGAGACAAATAAGGTAATCTTTCCTTTATAAATCTCTGTTTGCTTGCTTTTCTCCAGAGGCTATTTAAATTTTAATCTGGGTTATCTCCTCTGACACAAAGCCAGAAGAGTTCATCTCGACCAATAATTGCAATCGCAATTTTTGGCATATGAAAAATCCCAGAAGCGCTCCAAGTGCAGTAGTTCTTCACCAAAAAAAAAAAACACATTTTTAAATACATTTTTGTTTCCCAATTTTGCTCCTCATCGCTGAGCTCCAAAACCCCACCTGTGTTATGGACCTTCAAGTTACAACAGCAACTTATTTAGCTTGCTAGTGCCCTGCTGTGGAGCAAACCCCTTTAGAAAGGCCTGACAAAAGAGAAGCACAGTCTGTTCCCAGAGATGACTCTTTTCAGGGGATCAGTAACAGGACCTAAAGAGTCCTTCCGATGACTGCATTTAGTCCACCGGACATTTGAGAACAGATACTATAACATAAGAAAACTGATTTACAGTGTTGTTCTAACTGTGGCACTGAGCATCCCCTCTATTATGTCAGCAATCTGAAACCAGCAAATGAATTTCTATGCTATTTTTCTTTAAATAAAAAGTTGAGGTAATGAGATGACGTAGCCTGTGTGATAGATGTTTTGTTTGCCTGCAGTTTCACTGACAGTCCTTCATTTATGACTAGGGTTTGATTAGAGTTAATGGAAGCATCCACAGAACAGTCAAATCCCAGTGGTTTTAGATTACATAGAGAGATTGAAAGTAATACAAAATTATCTCTTTGGACTTCTCCTGAGGAACATGCAAGGCCACTGTAAATTTGGAAGGTAACAATGAAGCCCTGCTAATCAACATGAAAGGGAGGATCCACCGCACCACACGTACAGCACATTCAGGCACAAATAAAGATAACAACTTCCCAGATAAAGCGCTGAGCAGAATTCACCTTATCATTTATCTCTGCTCTCATGTGTTAATGGAAGTCCAGACTGGCCAGTGTAATGTACACAGGCATCTTCCTCTCTCACAGGTCAACACTCTCAATCTCATATTACACAAAATCACCACCCCGCCCCCACCCCCCTGGCACCACCACCACCGTCACCACCATCATCCGTAGGCCCACCCCCCACACTCCCCGATCAGATGCTGATCTGCGGAAGACAACAACAAAGGGAGAGCTTCAGAAAGAGCTCAAGCGCGCCCCACCTTGCCCCAGGCTCTCCGTCCACGCACAAAAGCTGTGGAATTAACAGCTCTTAGCACATGAAAGCACAGCTCTTCTCTAGGCTGTCAGCATCCATTGATTGACTTTAATAAGGGGGGTGCGTGTGAACAGCCTCCTTCAACTCCCTCTACACACCTTCTCCCCCAAACACACTCCTGAACATCCAGAGCTCTCTCTCTAACCATAACCACGCACACAATGTGAATCACCTGCCCACCCAAGCCAGTCAAACACACTCCTCCACCAACCCTACTCACCCCCCCACCTTTTCACATGCCCTGTCCTTCCCTTCCTTTCACGTCCTGGCTCTAATAGGATGGACAAGTCTTCCTTCACGAGGGCCATCTCGGCAGCCCCACACCTTTTTCTGCTTTGTAGGCAGGCAGTCTTTCTGGACACCCAGGAGGGGGCCTACACTGGACACCCTGAAAGGAAAAGGGGCTCTCCACTGGGCATTTATCTAATTAATCTGTGTTCCTATTACAGCACTGAAAGGGGGGAGATGCCTGTGTACATTACACTGGCCAGTCTGGACTTCCATTAACACATTATAGTTTTGGGGTTAAACGTTTAGCAATTTTTAGCACTTTTTTAGAGCAAGTTTTGATTTACCACTGGGAAATGGTAGAGTATTCAGAGTTACATTCCAGTGACAGGATGCATTGAGATAACATTTTAAGTCTTATGGTGTGATTAATATTGGATATGAAAGCTTCATATTGTTTTTCCCCTGACCTAAATACAGCCATTCAGAGTGACTGTATGGGGAAATGCTAGAGCATTCTAAAGCAGTATCGTCATCCTACATCAGGACCTTTCAACCTGCATGATTCACTTTAAAACCAGCTGGTGCAACTAAATAGTAAAAGAAACAGACAGATTACAGGAGGCCAGCAGCCAAAAAGTGACGTAGCCTTGTCAAGTTTGTAACTGGAATTAAGGATGGCGGTCATTATGACCCTGGAGAAGGAACAGCAACTTAGATAATGACCCTTTAAGTACCTGTGCACTGAGAATCATACTTTTCAAAGCTCATATTCTGTCAATTAGTACCTAATAAATGTGGTAGACGCGCCCATATTTTTGTTGCTGTAGTATAATTTGAGAAATAGCACTCATAAGCAGACCTCAAGCTTTCATTTTAAACGAAAGGTTTGAGATTTACGGCTAGCGGTGAGGTCACCTCATACCAAATTTTAATTGATCGTCTCTGATTTGTTCATGACATGATAATGAGCTTAATGTATAAACTGCCATCCACCTTTGATTTACCCCCCTCAGTTGTTTGGATCACGCCTATTACAAGTAGTATTTATGGCTCCCAGCCACAATTCTGTACAGTGAATTAAAAACGGCTAAATGTATTCATGGATAAAATCAAGGTAGGCAATTAAGTCTCCCTGCAGTGTTATATGCAGCAAACATAACAATCATAACCACACCCCCAAATTTCCCCACTTGTAATTACAACTTGGAAACCATGCAAACTATATACCAGACTATACAGAAACTCTGTATTTGCACCTGAACTCAGCCATGTTTAAGGTCAAGGCGGGGTTGGTGACACTAGTTCCAGAGAGAATGCAAGTTTTTAAAAATCACTTTTTTGACAATACAATTAGATAGATTTCTACTATTCAAGGGTACTTCAACAAACTATAGGGGAGGGATTTGCGTATACAGAAAATACAGCTTTATTTAATGTTTACCCAAAAGGGAATTTCATCACACAACAAAATGTTTTGCATTGACTGTTAGCAATGTTCAGCTACGATAATAATAATATTAATAATTACTTTATTTATGTAGCACCGTTCACACATGGAAAGCAACCCAAAGTGCTTTACCCAAAAAACACTCATCAATTAGATGTTAAAAAATAAAAACCCACAAACATATTTGATAGATAGAAATAAATCAAGGCACTGATGAGGACAACACAACCCTTGAGCAAAATAAAAGAACCAGTGATTGCTAAGAGTATTGAATGTTAGTGTTTCGGGCTACGGTAATTCAGTGGGAGGCCTTTTCGGAACAATCGGAGCAGTCTGAGGGGATGCAGTTTGGTGCGTTTGGTGCGCCCAGGTATTCAGTTAAGCATTGTATTTGGTTTACAGCCTTTCTTAGGGGTATAACAGCAGTGCGTGAGGTTCACCACTCTGCCATGATGCACGATGAAAAGCTGGT
>JAOYSI010059622.1:0-24127 GCA_025775065.1 Hiodon alosoides
AGTGGTGCGGGGATGGGAGTCCCCACCCCTGCACGCACGCCTGCAATGCAGTGTCAGGACCGGGGACAACGTCAACCGAAATAGCCATTCAGCAGCAGCACCACCTCACCCCCTCCTCAAGTGAGGACAGCTCCGAGGGCCTCGTTATTCAGTCAGGCAGCCTTGGGAAATAGGAACAGCTGCCGGCCGTTCCCGAATTGGCTGCCTCCCTACAAAAGGTCCCTGCATGGCTCAGCTCCAGCTCCAAGCAACTACTCTGCTGTGTTGCTCTCTCTTGCAGAGTCTGAGGAGGAAGAACCTGTGGCCGACGGAAGGGGGTTGAGGTCAGGACTCTGTGCGGGCCAGTCAAGTTCTTCCACACTAAACTCATCCAACCATGTGTTTATGGACCTTGCTTTCTGCATTGGGACACAGTAATGCTGGAACAGAAAAGGGCCTTCCCCAAACTCTTTCCACAAAGTTGGAAGCATAGATTTTTCCAAAATGTCTTGGTAAGCTGAGGTTAACATTTCCCTTCAGTGGGCCTAGGCCAACCCAAGAAAAACAACCCCATAGCATTATCCCTCCTCTACCAAACTTTACAGTTGGCAGGCAGGAAACGTTCTCCTGGCACTTGACTGGCCAACACAGAGCCCTGACCTCAACCCTATCGAACACCTTTGGGATGAACTAGAACAGAGATTGCGAGCCAGACCCTCTTTTCCAACATCAGTGTCGAATGCTCACAAATGCTCTTCTTGAAGAATGGGCAAAAATTCCAACACACTCCAAAATCTTGTAGAAAGCTGTAATAGTTGCAAAGAGGGGACCAACTCGATATTAATGTCCATGGATTTAGAATGGAATTTCATAAAAGCTCCTGTAGGTGAAATGTGTAGGTGTCCCAATACTTTTGTCCATATAGTGTATATAAATACCATTATCTGGAATGAGTATTGTGTTCGGCGGGTTTAGAGAAAATCATTATTTACCTTGCTTCTGAGCTGGCTGTTAAAAGTTAATAGAAGGGTGCATCAGACATGTAAAATTATACTGATTATTTTCATTATGACTGCTGTGGATTTCCTTAGGGAAAAATTGTGTTATAGTTTTAGAGTAAATTTGTTTGACAAAATATGCATGTTTATTTATTTGGTCAAAAACAGTTGACTGTCTTTTGAGATGCTCACCTCCCAGGGACCTCAATTTTAATATAGTTGCAGTCTGTTATTCAAAATAGCCGCCTGTCATTCAATCAGCCTAGAATTAGTATTTTTAGGTTACAGTAGTGCTGAATGTGAGCAGCAGAAAATGAACAGAGCCTAGCTGTCATTAGCCCTAAAGAAAAGTAATTTACGCCTCCAACAAAAGCGATCCATTTTTAAAATGCATCTTCATGAGAAGTATTTCCTATTCTACAGTTTGTGTGATCCATTATGCATATCATTTTTGTCCAGCGCTCTCTCTGCAAGCGACCGCAGATTCACGGAGGACTGGCTTGTCGACACGCACAGCTTCTCTTACGATACTGATCCTCTCCCACATTGGAAGCAGCAGCAGAACCCACTTAAACCTGGGATTACTTACTGTATATGCCTCCATTTCCAGATATGAATGTCCCATTAAAGCCAAAGTTTACAAGATTGAAATTCCACCATTGTTATGGCCTATACTGCTACTTGTAGTAAATTGCAAAATGAGTTAAACACCACATTTCTACCAAAATCCATATTTTCTGCTCTCTGGCTCAACTATACCTAATTTAAGGGGCGTGAAAATTGCTTGTATATCATCCTGTTTCACTCTGTCTTCCAAACCTGCATTTTACGAAGATGGGAGAATCTTGCTCTAGGTAAACGGCAACCGATACTTTTGCCACACATACCATCCTATTGTCCTCACCGTTAATTTTAGAAACAATTTACTTTGGGCATTGTATATCAGGCCTACTGAATTAAAAGTTCTGAAAGTTTATATGGTCCATTGTAACCATCCTCATTGAGGAATTTTATGAAAAAAGGGGTTTCCTGTATGATTACATCCTAAAGGAAATGAATTATGAACTTATGCTAAAGTGTTACATATCTGGCGTGTGAGAAATTTTAAGGAATTTTATTAACTGTCATTAACTATGGCTAACTATCAGAGTCCCATTGGTAAGGTTATTAACCAGTTATGGTTAAGTAGCACTGTCAATGTCACTATAGGGATTCAATTAAGCATTCCCTGGTGACCATTTATATCGCCCTGTAATAATTTGTCTCCCTCCTTACCTTCTGCCTGTCTTACCTCTCCCTGTAATAATCTGTCTCCCTTCTTACCTTCTGCCTGGTTTACTTCTCCCTGTAATAATCTGTCTCCCTCCTTACCTTCTGGCTGGCTTGCCTCTCCCTATAATAATCTGTCTCCCTCCTCCCTCTGCCCCATGCATTGCAGTCCGAGCACCAGTGTGTGGAGCAGGCTAGAGCTGCACATGTTCAGTTCTGCTGAGAAGACTGTCGGCACCTGCCACCAATACACCGAGACAAAGACCAACGAGAGCACAGGGGGGAGATACACCTTGGAAAGGAATACAAACCAATGCATAAATTAACATATAAAATGAAGCTAATGTGTGCAAGCAGCCCACGGAACAACTCAGCGGCGTGACTAATTCCTCCGTCAATATATCGGCCCATGCTCGCCGAGGCTAGAATGCACTCCTGTGACTGCAAACAAACATTTACCGTGGGTTTCCGCTGTTGTAGTTCATCCTGCCGTTCCAACAGGAAAATCATTGAACCTTTAGCATAATTAGTCCCATAAGTCCCATAAACCTGACCTGTGAATGACAGAGTATAGGACAACAGTACAATATTTTATATCAATATTTTAATAACTGGATTGAAATATTGTATTTATAGCATGGATTCCAGCTTGTTTAACAATTACAGTGTGTACCTGGCGTTTTCTGGATGCCTAGTAATCTCACCAACGTATATGTACATCCATAAACAGCCGGAGGTGCACAGCTGTAACCAAAATTTGACATTGACTATCATTGACCCTGGCAGGAGATGTTTTTGTTGGAGCACAATAGAGAGACAGGCACTCCATATATCTTCCTGATCGCAAGCAACAGCTCATCAGTTAAATGTCTGGGAAGGCACTGAGTATGCGGGTGAGTGAAGGAGGACAACTGCTGCCAAAGGCACTTAGAGGCATGTGAGGCACTTTGATGCGATGTGCCTTAGCATGGCCGCGGCCTCCCCAACGGGTAAACTTTTATTTTACTTAACTCTTTACAGGGGCACACGGCAAATTCAAGTTTGCGTACACTCTGTGCTTGATCTAATGTGTTTGAAGGCTATCGCACTCACTTCATTACTGAATATTTTTTGTTTGAAATAGGACACTTCAGAGCCTGAGCTTCAGTACCTATTTTCCATGCTTTCTTCAAAGTAGTTTATTTATTTATATTTTTTTTAATTCAAGATTCTTAATTGGCATCAGAATAGCAATGGCACTGCTACAAGAACTAGGATTCTGCCCGGGCCAGGAACCAGGGCACCTTGCGAGTGGCAAGGCTTCACAAACAGCGCTGGTAATTTGCTGTTTCTCAAGGAGAGGCCGCCTGAGATGGCTGATTGCTGGCTGGTTCCAGCCGCGCGGATGGCACCCCGCCGGGGGAGCCCCCATGCTGTCCAGTCTCTCCTGTCTGTCACTCACCGCATTCCTCTCCTCCTGTTGTCTCCACCTAGCGTCTCGCGCTACATCTGAGCCTCTTCATGGCGTGTAAATGATACCGTGCACTCAAGCGCTGTGTAGCGTGGGAGGAGCCACTGTCAGCATAAGGAAGCATCCTTCTGGTGGCATGAGTGCAGACACTTTTCCAAACATCTCAAAATGGGCCGTGTTGCTAGGTCATCAGTATGAGCTGAAGATAACCACTGGACCACTGCACTGGTTTATATGTTTTTACCTCTCAATAAGAGCATAAAAATGTGCATTTGACCTGTTTATTGTGCTGAAAATACTTAACGCCAGTTACTTTATAAACTAATTTATTTTAAATAGGCCTATATTATGTGTTACTTTTACAATATAGCTATTTTTTCAATACGTGTTTACTTTAAACCTTATCTCTGAAGTAATTTCTGTTACAAAATTACATTTTCTATGAAAAATCGTCTTTATATTGTGCCTTAGTACTTAGATTAGTTTTTTGAAAAATGTCTCTTAATCTAAATAAATGTGGGTTGTTTAAACCCTACCCTGCAGTGAATGTTAAAAACAAAAACTGTGCATTTCTAGCATAAACTACATTACATGATTTATTTGCACACAAAACACTATTATCTAGAGTAATTTAAATAGTTTATCATTTTACACTTTATTACACAGCTGGATATAAACTGAAGCACCATGTTCAAGTTTGTTCCCTCCCAGGAATGAGTGTCGGCTCCCAACTTCATACATTTAATAATATATATATGTGTGTGTGTGTGTGTGTGTGTGTGTGTGTGTGTGCAAGAACAGATATAAAATGACTGTTTTTCTGATGACTAAACAGTTTTCCCAGCTAACATTCTGTTTAGGTATGTGGTTCATTAGTCCCTGCGTCAAATTGCAAGGTAAAAATCTGAAAATCTCTTTTTGTCAAATCAGCAGTAATGGATCGCTGAATACTTCTCATTGAGGGTTACCTGGTCTACTTACATCTCACAAGAACTGTCTGGGGTTAAAACATTAAAGAAGGATGAATACAATAAACATTTCTCGAGTTTATACATTTTTTTGTTATAAATAATACAGCCAGTTCCAGATCCCAGTTAAAAAGTAGGTCAAATGCCACTGTGAAATGCCACTGTTTTGGTTTTCCTGTTTGCCTGGCTATAGAATCTCATGATAAAAGCCTCTTCTGAATAAATAATGACGCAAATGGTAGGGGCGGGCCTGGGTTGCAGTGCCTTTATTTGTATTTTTCATATGTGAATCTCTGACTCTGTGTAAGTGACACACGTGACTGTCCATTTGAAGTCATTTGTTTGTTTGCATGGCACTCCCTCTATGTTTATTGCTGCAAAAATTTCTGAATGATCTTTGCCCTCTATGAATAAATAATCTTAGCAATAACCACTAGAACAATTATCAACAAATAAACAATAAATCCATTGAATTACAATATATAAAAAATCTAGTCACCTCTAGAGGCGGTTGGGATGCGTTTTTGGGGGACTGTTGCTATGTTTGAGATCATGCCCAATGCCAGCTTTCTCTCTTCTGGTGGGCCAGGGGAGGGGCCCATAACGTCATAAAAAATAGTAACTCTTTTAATATTGTTGCTGCTATTGACATTCCTATGTTTAATAATATGTTAGGAAACAACCAACCTGCAATTTTGAATAGTGTTAACTAATAACACTACTATAGAGACTCACACCTAGCATATTTGCAAAGCAAAGATTAAATGAGAATGGGTTAAGTACTGTATTTCGGATTGTTGAGCTGCATGAAATATGTCTTAGCTTGTACTGAGGTGTCTCAAGACTAGGACTCAACAACTGTTCATGAATACTCACTGGTCATATGGGATTTGGGTTTCATTTTATATCTGACCAGGTTTATCTGACTCTGATTTGTTGTAGGGTTAAGGTGCTGAACAATCCACTTATCTTGTTTTTTGTTTGTTTTTTTTTTGCTACTTGCACTTCAGATGTGAATTAATTTGATTTGCATTATTCGTGAATCTCCCATTTTAGGTTCATCAGACTGTCACGTGTTGGTATTTTCTATGTTATTCACAATTCAAGCTTTTCAACTTCACAGTCACGTCGGTGCTCAGTGTTTGTATGGAAGAAACGCACTTCGTTCCACAGCCCAATTAATTCCTTTTCTTTTCATTTAAGCTGCCTCCTGTTGTATTATTGATCGAAGAGTTTAATTAAATCTTGAAATCTTGAATCTCTTTTTTTCATTTTGTCGTCAGTATTTGGTTTTATGATCTAATGAATTTCTTGAAACGACCAGTGTGATGTCATGCAATAATGACATTTTTGCTTGGTCCCACTTCTAACAGATTACAACTTTGCTCCAAATACAGTCAGGTCCATAAATATTTGGACATTGACATGTATTATGTATTATGACACTGAATGTCTGATTTTAGCTGTCTACCACAGCATATTGGAGTTGAATACAACTAGCAACCTGATGCAAACTTACTATACAACTAAGGTAAGATAGGGCTTCCTATCTTTAAATCTTAAATCTTCCTATCTTCCTATCAAAAAGTGCTCCTGAATTGTGCCATTATCGTCTATAGAACGATGCAAAAAATGGCGCTGCATTGACCTCACCTTTAATCTCACTTTTAATTGTCGATGCAATTGCTGATATCAAATCATTCTGAATGGTTTTAGACAGACCAGACACACTAGAATTTTCAATATGCTCCGCTAATATGCCGTCATAGCGTGCCACCAACATAGTCCACCAACTCCCTGTAGTTGCCCTTTCTAGCAGACTCCAGTCTCTCGTCATGCCCTCTAAAAGATTTATCTTGCATTTCAAGATAACCCGTCGCCTCTCTGTGACCCCCTCACTCAGGCTGCCATTATTTGTCTCGCTAGCATTCATTCTAGCCATTAGCCTAACGGTCCTTCAGGGCTGCCACAAAATGGTAACACTAGCTAGCTACTTCTCCATAAAAAAAGGGAAACGTAAATCTGAAAAATCTAAAAGTGGTTTGCAATTTAAACTTATAGTTTCTCTTTTTAAATATGATACTGTATCTATCGCTATCTATCGCATTACCACCAGTTCGTCACACTAACTTACAAAACAGTGGTAGAGAATTGAAGAGAAAATTTGGAAATTGTCATTGGATGAACGCAATGTAAATATTGTATTCTGGTTGTTGATTGGTTAGGAAGGACACCCTCCCCCGGGTGCATCATTTTACGTGTTTTAGCCAATAACAGATTAGCATTAAAAAAATAATAATTTGATATAAGAGATCCCGCCTAGGAGGACAGCAGGAGCCCGTCCTCCTCTGTCCCCCACCACCACCTCACAAAGCCTGCCCCTCCTCTGCCTGCAGATTTCACTGTTGAAACATTTTAATCAGAATTTCAACAATGGATGTTTTCTAAGAAGAGATAAATTACTTTATAAATGATTCTGAGGTTTGGTAATGGTTTATTTCTTCTTACTTATAATTGCCTCTCAAAAATGGAGCAACCTCCTCTGTCTCTATGGACCAGCTTCCTCTTTATATATATATATATATATATATATATATATATATACAGTTTAATTTTATTATTTTAAGTTTTATAATAATTTATAATAATAAATGTTATTTTATTATATAAGTTATTGACGCCCTGGTCTTCACTACTTTGTGTACTTCCCCTCTTGCAAGGATAACAGCAATGAGCTGTTTTCTATAGTGTTTTATTGTTCAGCCCTGCTCGACGGTAAGAGTTCTAGCCGTGGGTGTATTCATGGTATAGCAGCATTTTTAGCGGGTTACTTGCTCGATTATAGCCGTTATTTGCATGTGTGTATTCACGGTATAGTGCTGTTAGCGGGTTACCTGTTGGATGATGAACATTGTAGCCGTGTGTGTATTAACGGTTTAACATTTTTTGCTTTTTTTTTCTGTGCATTGTAAACAATATCAATGCACAACCTAAACACAGAATTGAATCCCGTTGTGTTGTTCTTGTTTAGCCTTGCATTGCCTACAAAGTATTTTGTGTGGCATGGAAATTGTTCAGTTGCCCTTGACAGATTTGAAATGACCAAAAATGGTGTAGCTACGTTGGCTATGAGACTTAGTTCTCCAACTGGTGTAGATGATAAGGTATCAACTTTAAATATGAAGGCTCGATGTGGTACAAAGAGACTTTTCTTTTGTAAAAAAATAGCTGTCTAAGCTAGCTGAAGTAAGGTTTTTGTTACCAAGCAACAATGCTTTGCTTGTCAATCTATTATAAATCTGACCTGGACTATATTATCTGGGTGTGGGATACATTTTAATTAATTTATTATGAAAATGCGTCATGTTGTTTTATTTTATATGTGATAACCTTTTTATTAAAAAAAATAGCCACTTGACTCACCTACTGGCAACACTCTTTAACAGTGCCTATAGTCAGGGTATAGGACTGCCTCCCTTGCCTTTTTTCTTATTCATGAGACCAGAGAACACATTGGGATGAGTCTTATACTATTCATCCATACAGAATCTTTCCATATCCTTGATATCTTTCTGTCTGCTCTAAAGTACTGCCCTCGGATTCAAACCACAGGTTTTCAATGGGGTTCAAGTTCAGAGACTGACGAAAACATTGATCTCAGAGGCAAACAGGTTTTTTTTTTCCTGGTACTTGGTAAAGTTTTTGGTACCAATGACCAACACATCAGAAGTAGAAGTAAAACAACCCTAAAACATCAATGATCCACCTCCATATTTCACAGTAGGTATGAGGTTATTTTCTGCATACACATCCTTCTTTCTACATAAACCCACCACAGCAGCCAAATAGCTCTATTTCTATCTCATCTGACCATAGCACCCAGTTCCAATCCAAGTGCCAATGCGTTTTGCAAACTCCAGTCAATTACATTTGTGTTTTTTTTGTTTTTTCTTCTGACAATCCTTCTAAATAGTCTATTGGCATGGAGGTAACGTCTGATTGTATCTTTGGAAACCCTAAGTTCTGTAACTCTCCCAGTTTGGCCTTTGGTTTACTTTTTTCTTTGCTTCCAGGAACATATTCCTCACTGTGTGTGGGGACAAGATGCTAATAGACTCCTCCATGCCACCAGACAGTTCCGTTCTTTACCAGGCTAGTTCTGTCCTCTACCAGGCAAGTTTACCATGGTTCCACTAGTTTTAAACATTTAGTTTTTACCCAATAATGGTGGGTGCTATATTTAGTAATTTAGATAATTTATGACTGGTTTATGAAGGTTAAAAACCATTGTCTCTTTAAATTGGTGAGGTATTTGCCTTTCCCCTGGCGATAGATGCATGACTTTATCTCAAGTGAATCAAGTAGGATGCTAATGCAGATTTAATTTACTTTTTCAATTTTTAATACATTCTCTTTTTCCCAAAGGGTACCAATGACTTGGAGGTTACAATATGTGCTTGGCCGAACCAATCGACATATACACTGCAGTCACCAGAATAATACCAACACATTGACTCATCGCCCTGAATCTGTTACTCAGAGAGCCGGGTCATGCTGACCTGAACGCACAGGGGAAGTGATCGGATCTGTGATTCAGAGAGCTGGGTCATGCTGACATGAACGTAAAGTGGAAGTGATCAAATCAGTGACTCAGAGAGCCAGGTCATGCTGACCTGAACGCACAGGGGAAGTGATAGAATCTGTGATTCAGAGAGCTGGGTCATGCTGACATGAACTTACAGTGGAAGTGATCAAATCTTTGACTCAGAGAGCTGGGTCATGCTGACATGAATGTACAGTAGAAGTAATCAAATCTGTGACTCAGAGAGCCGTGTCATGCTGACCTGAATGCACAGTGGAAGTGATCAAATCTGTGATTCAGAGAGCCAGGTCATGCTGACCTGAATGCACAGTAGAAGTAAATAAACCAACTGGAACACTAAAGCGTGTTGGAATACTCATTAAATGCTATTAAATGCACAAATCATCACCGTGTTCTGCCAATACCTTTAGATGCTTCACTGCACTCAGTGGCAGCTTTGTGGATTATAAACCACCCACAGACAAAATTGAACACTCTGATCTCGCAATCAAATGAATTCCAACTGCTGCGTTTTACCCTCCATTAATGCACCTGTGGTATGGATCAGATACACAATATACCTCATGAAGCCCAGGTAATTCAGGTCGAAAGCGTGTACGGGTACAGTTCACTGTAACTTGCAAAAAGTAATCATTGTGGGCATTTTTGGCTACACAATGGGGAAAAATACATTATTGCTCGGCAGTTTGCTGAACATATGAAGATCCGCACCGAAGGGTGTATATTTTTTCTACTGATCACTGGTTTTATTCTATTTATTTTTAAAAGTTTTTTTATTCAAAGCTGTTTATTTTGCAATGTTCAGAGTGAAATAGACAATATCACTCAGCCAGTAAAACATAATTTCCAAGTTTCGATTTGTAAACAAGAATTAAGAAATACACAATGCGTTACATTTCAAACATGGCACTCATTTTCTACCTCCATACATACACCAACACATTTAATAGGCTTACACAACCCTCGATATTTAGACTGATTCACTGTGATGAGGAGCGAAAAACAGAACAAATAACAATTATTGCTATTCCTTTGGGACCAGAGCACTCAGCACGTAGTGTATACAACTGTGAAAGCTTATCAGGCCAACAGGAACATTACAGTTGGAGCCTGCTCAGATTGTATCGGGACTGATAATGAGCACATGCATGTGTACTGTGGTTGAGATAATGGGGAAAGACTCTCAGTTGTGCCGGTGAATACTGAATGATTATCTTGGGTCATATATTGGGAAGCCACCACCATCTGCTTGCACACATTGCAATCTCAATTTCCCCCACTGTTAATAACATTATGATTGCATAGCCAACATTGAAATAAGCCATGATAACTTGATTAGGTAAATATGAAATTATCAAACAAAATAACAAAAATATAAAAATATAATTATGGTGAAGGTCCTTTAATTTAGTTTGAAGGGGTGTGAAAGGGGAGTTTATATTATGCTTTTCAGTTATTTTTGTGTAACCAGATTTAGAATGCTATAGATCTAATTTAATCAGAGAACACTGTTACTCACACACACAGACGAGAGCGTTAGTCGCACACATGCACATGTGAACAGGGTTTGTTCTGAATATGCAGGGAGGTTTTTTAACATAAAAGCAACAGAAATACCACTACAGCTTATCACGAGAGCTAAGCACAATAATAACACACTGCTTACACACTTTCTATTTAGCCAGCACCAGCAGTAAATGTTGGTTACGTTATGTCTGTAACTTAGCTTGCCCACTGTTAGTTGGACACACAAGCTAACACATAACAAGACCCAAAATTTAACCTGGATACTCACCCAGAAACGAGAGGAAATCCTCTTCACTGGGCTGCAATGTCCTCATGAGGTTGGGGCTCAAACTGAAGAAAGCAGATCTTCTTAGGACCAGGCAACAGGAACAATTCAAGAGCAGAATTGACAAGTTCACATAATGGAGGTGCTGCTGTTTGGCAAAGACAACTTCACTAGCAGCAAAATCTATCCGCCATCAGAGCAGAGAACCAAGGCTTGGGTCTTTGCTTAAAGAAAAGATCCAAGCTTTTGTGACCTCTGCCTTAGCCTGCTGAATAACCTGGTTTTCTCTCCAATGGGACTAACAGAAATGAGGATGGATAAATACTAATCTCCCACCACCTGTGAAACATTTCCCTGGACCACCTGAGGTATGTGAATTAAGTTGTGTTGGCCTGGCATTCTGTTTAAAGGTTTTAAAATTGTCCCGTGTCCATGTGCACTCTGTAAAAGTATCCAACTACACAACATATCTGACTCGTATCTGTGTGCAAATCACACTGAAATAACAGCTGGAGAGCTGTAAACATAAGCACTGGCAAAATGAACGTGACAATATTTTTATGATGAACATGCTTGTTCATATCATTACCTTATAAATATTGGGTTTTTATTCATGTTTTGGATTCCATGAATTTGCAGCGGTGAATACCATGATCCATTCCACAGGTTATGGAATAACAAACTAAATTAATTCACAAACCATTTTGGTCTTTCACCAAAACAATAAAAGTCTAGCACAGTATAGCAATATGTTTACTAGGAACTAGGTCATTTTCATTACAGTTTGGATACAAAATGCCTTAAGTTTTTAGTGTTTAGTGGAAAACAGAGAGGTGACCCTAGGACCTGGATTACATTTCGGAGGGGCCACGACTAAGAAGAAGCGGGTCTAAGCGGGTCTGTAGCCGTGGGGGTGAGGAATGAGGTGTTGGGCCTGGGGTTGGCTTCAGTTGGCATAGAGGAACAGGCTGACTATCCTTAGATGAATTAGCAGGAGAGGGCGACTGGCACGATGTTCATGGAAGAGAAATTGAGGATAATTGAGGGAAGTGCCAAGGCCCTTGGAAGTGCAGGGAGAAGATGCCTAAACACTGAATATGTCTTAGGGGTATGTCATAAGACCTTGGCCTAACACCATCCATTCATTTTGGTGCACTCACACCTATTTCAGGAAGCATTTAAATTTATTCCAGCTACCAGCTAGTTTTAGAAAGGGAGATGTAGTCCAAAAAATAAGTATTGTCCATTTAATTGATTCTAGCTGAACTAAAATTGTTTGTTGTTCAGCAAAATATTTTATAGCGTATTACATAGCTACCTACAGCTACCAGCTTTTATTTCCAAATTTTTCCTTTGCCCCAGTGAGTCATGAGTAGATGTTCTCCCTTTACCAGTACAAATAACAAAATAGAAGAAAAAAATAAAATAAAGTGTAGCACATGCCTTTGATCCCCTGCGCTGGCAGCACAGGTGCAGGAGCTGTTTTGGGCCCTCCTGGGCCTGATGTGTATTAGCCAGGTTGTAATGTCTAATACCACAGAGGAGCTCTGTATCCTACAGTAGAAGTGTAAGCATTAAAGCCCTGCCCCTGTCACGCCCACAGGGGCTGACCATCCAGGTGGAGCAGTCTTTTTAGTTCCTGCATCAGTGGATGGGTGGCTGTCACAGCGACAACACTCTTCCCAGGTCCCCTCAGCGCATGGGCTGCTTCCAATCTGTGCCTGGATTGCGATCGATCAGATGGATGTGAGACAATTGGAGAATCCCTCCCTGCCTGGGCTGGATTTTAACAACCTGGCCTCTAGTCCAAACGCAGTCTTGTAAATTAATGTGACTGAGCACACAATCAATCTTTTTTATTTATGCTGTGATTTTTACCGAAGAAGGGAAAAATCCCCAAATCCAATAGAAAGGCCTTGACGTGTGAACATAGACACAACCCGCAATCGTGGGTAATAAAAACAAAATAAGGTATCATGACCCAAGTGTATGATTGATGCATCATGTGTGTATACATATATGAAAAAAAACAATGGTGTGATTTTGTTTAACCTGAAAAAAAAGGTTGAATTATTTTCCATTGGTTTTTAGGCCTACAGTGTCAGGTAGTCTTGTCAATGGAGGTTTTCAGTATGGATTGCAGAATACACTAACTGATAAAAATAAAGTTTGTGTTACATGAAGAGGACTCGCAAATAAACACATTGTAGTTCAATGATAGTTACAAAGCATGGGATGCATGTAAATAAATAGATAAGGATGGGTACACTTTTTTCACCAATGGCAGCCCTCCTAGGCTGTCCAGGGTCTTGGGTGTCTGGGTCACCAAGAATGGTGAGGCAAACAAAAAACATCCAGTTAGTGGCAGTCCTGAGAGGGGGGGGGAGTGCATTGATGAGAGAGGTCAAAGAAGAATGGCAATAATCGTGCAAGTTAACAGACGGGCCACCTACAGGCAAATAACAGAGCGGAACACTGGTGTGCTGAACAGCATCTCAGGCCAATAACCTGTTGATCCTTGTCTTGGATGGACTATTGCAGCAAACGACCACATCGGGTTCCACTCCTATTAGGCAAAATGCCTGGCATTGACGAGATAAGTTTACAAGTGTAGCCTGCGCAGTCCCCAGACCTCAACTCAAAAGAGCATATTTGGGATGATGTTGCAGCATGAATGTACCGTCATCTGATCTGCAGGAGCTGTTTTAGGCTATTGCATAAATGGACATCCCTTTTTAATGTAAAATGCCTGCTCATTGTGTCGGAATCAGTTCTTAACAAGACGTCACAAAGCATTTAAATAAGCTATAACAGGCAAAATGTATGATAATAATGATATGTGTAAAACCATATGTAAATCAATACATGATCTCTATAAGACACAGCTCTTTAAATTAGCATTTAATGTATAATGACATTCCGCTCGTCATTGTTGACATGAATTGATTTATGTATCTTAATGATTTTATTGAACGTGCTATTAGGTGATTAGAGCTTGTGGAAAAGTGCTATAAAAATAAGTCACCACATTTCAATTCAAATTCATTTCAGTGAGACTGGTTTTCTTTAGTAAAGTGTTTTTTTTGGCTGCAGACATTTGGTCTTTCCAACTAACTGGATGTCCGCCTATGCTTAAAAATGTCCGCCGTTTTGAACTGTTATTGGTGGGCCTGCTCTGTTCTTCGGGACAAATAAAGCATTGCACATGTTAGTGCAAAGTGTGCTACTACGACACCAGAAACTAAAGCAATACAAACTGAGAACAATGCTTGAAATAAAACGGTTCATTATAAACATTCATTAATAACAACAAAAAGATAGTTTGGTCATTTGAAAGCACTGTTGGAAATTTGAATTGGAAAATTGTTGTGTGGACTGCATCCACAAATACACAAACATTTCAGTGATTTCATCCCTTATTAAAATAAATATTCATTATTTGAAGAAACATTGCTTCCTTGTATACATGTGATCGTAGATTAACAATAAGCAATCGCTTTCTCTCACACTGGCGCAATTCTCAAGGGTGTACAGCTTGTACAAGGATTTCAGTCTCTCTAGAAGCAGTGTTACAGATAATTACGTCTTCCATGTTGTTTCTGGAAGCAGTGTAACAGTTAATTTACATTTTGTCTCTCGTGGCGTAAATTCTGCACTGAATTTTTCAGTGTCTGTCTACATGAAACGGTCACTGATAATGCTTATTCAAGACAATAACATTAGCAATGTTGTTGAAGAATGCTGAAAATTCATGACTGTGTAACAATGATAAGCGTTGTAAAATGTTTAATACTGATCCCGTTTATTGTCTAGGGCAGACCTAGAAAAACCTAAGAGGAAGTTTCCATTTCTAGCAGCAGGGAATTATTTTGGATGTTTTCAACCACACCAATGATTTTCTCTTGATCAGTTTGAGTGCCCATTACACTTATTGTATGTCCAGTCACTATCTGGCATTGTTGTCTGCCTCGCCTCCAGACTGACGTTAGAAAGCAGCAAAACGGCAGTACTCACAAAGCTATGGTTTGCATATGTTGTGAGAAGCCAACTTCAGTGCTTATGTTAGATAACAAGTTAAGCCCCATTGGCTCATTTTACCAGACGTTTCAGTCGTGGTAGAATGAGAATAGTTTGTACCGGAAACGAGAATCATCAGACTTTGAAAACATCCAACATCCGATATATGACATAGACTGCTGTGTGAATATATTTTATAAATACATATAGTTTGTGTTTAGTGGTATTCTTTATAGTAATTTTCATCCATTGTGATATGTTTAGTAAATTCTACATACATCATCCCTACTATTAGGTATACACTCATTTGAACTCACATCACTCCTTGAAATCTTTTAGAGGGTGAAAATACTTTTATCAGTGCCTGCAAATTAGGATCCATAATCACCTCGAGTAAGCCTATCTAAAGCCTGTCTGGTTATTGTTTGTGATTTGTTATTTACTGTTGATTGTAGCAGTCTCTGTGTTCAGTGTTATGTATTTATCTAATGGGGCACCCCAGACTCTGCCCACTGTGTTCCCTCCCAGGAGTTGCTGTTGTGCAGAAGGACCTGCTGGTCAAACCGTGCCGCCAGGGGAACTGCCAACCTGCTCGTCCTGCAGTCACCACTTGAGTGTGTCACTAGAGTGTGGTTCACTGCCGGACAGTAATAAATCACAAATTGGTGGAAGGATTTTTAGTCAGGGCCCCTGGGGCTGAAATCCAGTGAGGTTTTTTATTCCCCAACACTAATTACACAGACAGACACAGAAGCACTGGCAGGTTATGAGTTGTGAGGGGTGTGGAGGAAGGCAGGCGGACATGATCACACACACAACAGGTGTTCCAGTATAACAGCTGGAAAAGCAGCCCTCTACCCTGGGGGATCGGGGACAGACCAGGAATCTCCAATTTGCTGAATTAAGCGGTATTTCCACCGAGCCATAGGCTTTGGGCAGAGAACAGACAAAACCTCCCACTCTGAGCTCTCGGCCGTCTGCAGGGGTAAGCCCAACAAGTCCCTCACCGCTGGGCTGCTGACAGCATTGTCAGCCACAGCGCACGCCCCGAAACACATCTCTCAGCTGATCTACATGACGGATGTAGGAATTAGCGTCACATCACTAGATCTTACGGTGGCAGGCTTGACAGGATTTGTATAAACGTTGAAGAACATTTATTAAGCTAAAAACTGAGAGTCTGCCGGCAAAGCTGCTGGCATTGAGTCTCAGTGGAGAATAGAGGCATCCAGCGCAATCGATCCATTAAAATCTCTGCCTTCTGGGAGGGAATTTGCCTGTTAATCCGCTCTGTGCGGGCCATTTCTCCATAATCACCATCACAGGCAATGATCACAATCGTGCCCCTAATGAATGTGTTTTGTGCGGCTCCCGGCTGTACTCCACAATTCCCCATGTGGGGGGTCGGCAGGGCTTTTCTCTTGGCGATCTCTGCTTTGTGATCCCCAGCGTGGGGGGTAAAGGAGAGAGATCCTAGGCCCTAGCTCTGATATAGTTAACCCCCCGTTGACATGATGCATCTGCAGGGAATGGGGAAAACCATGAGCCAAGACAGAGTCTGGTTGCGTCTGTCCCTGGTTTGGTAGGGAGCGGACAACAGGGACTGGTTCCTGATCCCGTGTGGTCTTCCTGGATCCCAGCATTCCCACACAACTCCAACTGCCTATAGATCACCAGCAAAAAAAGATGACATTATGTAATAAAAACGTTCATTATAAATCAATCCTTTACTGGACGCCAGTTAGTTTCATCAGGGTTGTTCCTTCCAGGTACACATGAGACATCTATGAATGGCTCTGTTTTGCACTAAGTGCACATTGACAAACACTCTGTATTCTGTTCACAACTGTACGAAACGCGATAATTACAGAAAATCTAAATTTGGTGTATTGAATCAAGCCAGCGGCTAACAAGTTCATTTACTGTGATGAATAAAAATATAGTTTGTTAACAAACAGAAAATCTGGACTTTTAAATGCAACTTATGTAGCTGCCATGTTAAAACATCCAAAGTATCCCCTGAATCTATACATCTACCATTATAATTATATGTAACTCCCACTCCCAGTCACCCAAGCCTTCACAATTACTGCCCCACTTCTCAGTCAATCAAGCCTTCACAATTACTGCCCCACTTCTCAGTCAATCAAGCCTTCACAGCTACTCTCCTACTTCTCAGTCACTCATTTAAATATTTCCACAAGATCCTTGCAAACTATAAGGAAATAGAACTAGAACTAGAACAGTGTTTCTCAAACCTGTCCTTGTGGACCACCTGCCCTGCTGGTTTCCGTTACAGCCTAGCTCTTAATTAAGTTATGGACCCCTCAATTGAATTGTCAGTTCAATTAAGGCTTCAATTGAGCAATTGAGAACCTGGTTTTAATAAAAACCAGCAGAACCGATGGTCCTCCAGAACAGATTTGAGAATCACTGATTCAGGAACTGCATTTTACGCTGTTCTTTGCTTAATGCTAATTTAATACTTAGAAAGTTTCTTATCTGTCAGGTGTATATTTGTCTGCCATAAGACATCACTATGAATAGCATCATTCCAGCTTATTTTTAATTAAATTAGGGTTAAAAAATCATGAATTCATATTTTGAAATCAGATCCAGATCCATTCACTATTTCTAACTAATACAGAAGAGATTACATTTCTATAATCTGTCTAGAAGTCTGAGAGACATCCAATTGGAGGTTTAAGGCTTTCAATACTTTTTATTTATTTCATAGTTAATATTGAGAACAATAAAAATGTAAAATCAGATATACCTGATATACTGATAAGCCACGAGAAACAAAAACATAGACTTGTTTCTAGGATTGTGTCTTTTTTGTACTAATACAGACAGTGGATTCTCCATTCATCATCTCCATAATCCTCACCTTTATTATCTACTTTACAATATGTTGTTTCTCTCCTTAGTTACAGTCAAGCATTTGCTTTTATTTAACGGGAATTCAGTAACTGCTGTCTAAAAAGTTGTCTATATTGGGTACCTGGCCACAGGGGAGTGAAGCGGATTCCACAATATATTCGCTCCTCCTCACATAACTGGCAAAAATCTGAGATTTTGAGATCTGAGAACCTGGTGTTTTCTGAGATCAATGTAAAATAAGCTTGGTATAATGACATCCGATTTAGCAAGCCTTATCCTTGTAATAACCGATACTACTGCGGTCAGCACTTTATTAAATGACTGTTGGTTTTAAATTGATTAAGTCTACAATTATTTATATATATATTTTTATATATAAAAAGTAAATTTAAAAAAATGGTTATGTATAAATATATAAAAAACTTACTACAGTAAGTAATGTTTTTTATTAGTAGAGGTATCATAAAACATGGGTGAAATCAGTTTATTTCATTCAGTTGGAACAAGGAAAAACAGGTGGAAATTGATAAATGTCCATGAGAATGCAAGATTTTCATGCTTTACGGAATGTATATGTATCTGTGTTCTCACCGATTTGTTCTCAATGATATGGTATCCAGGCTTGAAATATAATCACCTGGTGCTTTGAAGAAGTACTTATGCCACCCAGTTTTAACTGACCATTTATGACAGGCTGTTCCCTTTTACCCTGGTTGGAAATGTTAACACTCAAGTCTAGAGATAAAGCTTGTGCAATCATGGCAGTACTTCTTGGCTGTATGGCCTCCATATTTACTCTGTCAGTGCACAACACTGCATGACGCTACATGTACATGCATGCACTGAAATCAATCATATTATGGTTCAAGGGACATAAATTGTATTGATTTTTATATGCTTGTAAGTACAAGCCACTGCCTTATTAGTTACTCTTGTAGAGGAAGCAGATTGCTGTTCCAACAAATTAATTGTATTGTGTTCACCATCTTAGAGCTGGGGCTGAAGGTGAGGAATAAGCTTTCACAGAGTTAGTGGTGCTGATTAGCCCCAGCAACACCATACCTGATTTTCGGTCAGGAGGTGCTTGGGTCACCAGCAAATTTGCTCTGGAAATTGAACTAGGTCTGCAAATAACTAGGTCCCCACCATTGGTGGCATGCTGATAAGGCAGATAAATGAGACTGTACGTTTGTCAAGGCACATGAGGGGTTTCACTCATCATTGACTCAATGTGCCAGGACCTGTGTTTTCATCCTCAGTACGTTTGTCTTTTGGTGACATTAGACCTGATGTTTAACTTTGTGTGGAACCCTTGGCAATCTTTGCTGGCTTTTTATTTGGGTTCAAATATATATAAAAAAAAATCTTCACAGAATTTTATTGATTTTTAAGGTCATTTTATTGAACAAAAAGTACATTGAGGGGGCTGATGGGAAGCCTGGTCCCCAAACTGTAAATAATGTAAATAGTGTGTTTGATGTTTCGTGTTTCAATAATGTGGATGTGTGGAAGTTTAGTTTAGTTAACTGTATCGTTAAGTGTTTTTGTAGTTAAGATTTAGTTCCCTCACCGTGGGCTGGTTTGCTTGTTTGTGTGAGGGCTTCCTGCGTTTTCCCTTGTGTTGTTAGTTCTTTCCACTGCCTGTTCTGCCTTTATTAAGGCAGTTGTAAGCTCATGTGCAAAATAAAGAGCATTACTTCCTGTAAATCGGTGTTTGACTCCTTGCTTGAACCCAGCAGAGTAGTAGCACTCTGGAAAAACGCTACAGTACTTTGTGTATATGTGACTGCGCTTGGCCAACATGCCTGCATTTCACAGAACCCAATCAAAGTATTTAATTCTTCCGTTAATTAGTATTAGGTTCGTTAGTTTAAAAGATTTGTCTCAGATCTGCCCATCACTACTCCCCACTGAACCCCCCAAAACATCCCTATAAAAACTTTCAGCTAAACGAAGCTTCTGGATGGACCAGATAGGTGATTCGGTCATCTGACTAAAGTGCTATATCAGCATGACCTTTCACTAGTGTCTGCTGAGATAGTTATACGGAACATATTATCTTTCTGCTTGTGTCAACATTTCCCACTTTTTTTTATGAATGCCCCAGGTTTGTTCCAGCTGCTTGATAATGGTACTTCATTATGAAACTACAAAGCAATTCCCTTTCCATTGTCTAGTATTCTCTATCTCTGCATGACTAATTTAAATCACACAACTTTAATTGCCATTCCTGTCAAAGCACTCATCTCTATTTCTTTTTACCATTTTAACCAAAAAGAAAAAGCAGAATATCCATAGGGAAAATATGCAATGCACTACAGGATTTCATTCTCCATCTTAGGTGCTTAAAAATATTTTTCCTCAACTTTTCTCGCATTGGAGACTGCATGCACTGACATTTTGTTGAAACTGTAGTGACCTGGGATCCAGAGGGAGTGGGTGAGGCTACTCCACGTTCAGGGGTGACGTATTCCTGTCTGCCAGAGGTGGGCAAATTGTTTGTAAGGGCGGGAGACCCTGCCAGGGGAGGATGATTTAGTAGCGGGGTCACAGAATGTGGGGAGAAGGGAGAATGCCTGGGCAGTGAGGAGATGTGGCAGGGTTCCCCCCCTCAGGGGTAGAGGTGGTTCCACCCTTGGGTGGTAATAAAAGGAGGAGGGGATGTGACGTGTGGGTGAGTGTGACAGAGAGAACTGGCGAGTGAGGTACTGTGTGACGGTGTGAGAATGGAAAAAGGAGCGATCCAAGAAAATTGCGAGTGGGAAGGGAAAGAAAGAGAGTGAGGACAGGGAGAAAGAGTGGAGAGTGTTTGAGTAGATGGTTGTTCTTTTGGTGTGGTCTCAGCCCAAAGGGACCGTTTGTGAAGAACTGAAAGATAATAAAGCAAAACACTTCAGCCGCGTCCCGAAGAAAAGTATGTCTGATCTTTATTTAAGTGAAACAAGTGTACAAAATCTGCTTTCTTAGAGACTTACTGCAATGCTACAAAACATTTATCAGACGGATTTGGTAGTGATTTAACTATGGTCTCTACCCATGGGGTAGAAGGAGACACAGAGATCATTAGAGCATCAGAACCGTGGAAGGAGGCCTGGCAGTGAGCAGGAACCCTGCAGTGTCAGTAGTAATTCTGGGATAAAAGTGTCAACGTGGGTGGTGTCCGGGCAACAGCTACACAGTTCCCTACTCATCCGCTGCACAGCCATGCCACCCCACTGGATATCCACAGAAAGGACCCTGCACTGGATTTAAGGCCTGTAGAATTGTCTGAAACACTGTTGATTAGCTGAGCTCTCTTGTGTGTAAGTTATTAATAGTTTATCGTATTTGGCAATTTAATAAATTCCGTGCATTTTGATTTAAAGTAGCTCAAACATTTTATTTACAAAATTTTATTCTGGATGGAAAAAAATTTAATAAAATCTTCAAAGCTTCAAAGAATGTAGGATTCATGCACATAGGAAGAAAGATAAATTGCAGTATATAAGAAATATGATAAAATTTTAATACATGATTTGAATTGCATTGAGTATGAATGCTAATAATTTATTTGGATTGAAGTGCAGCCAAACAATTATATTATGATAAAATAACAATCCAGGAAAACATACATTATTGCCAGAACTGCCCTGGCATCTGTGAAAGGCTCTGCCGCAGTCTGAAATTTACTGTTTATTTATTTATTTATTTTTATCAGTATTGGCTGTCTGTTTCCACCGTCTATTTTGGACCTCACAATCTCATCCTGGTTCTTCCAGCACTGAGATTATCACAGTAATGGTGCTCCAAAGCATGTTTATAATAAGAGCCAATTCTGGTAGCCTTTTGTGAGTAACCTGGATGAGACTACGTCAGATGTTCACAGATCCATAGACCCCCTGAAGTCTACTTTAGCCATCAGCTCTGGCCTGGGCCCAGTAATGCTGGGAGGGTAGTATGGAGAAATGATTAATTTTGCCCCGGGAAGAAGATCAGAGATGGCATCCTCTTTCCAAACTTTATCTTTGCAGTTCCACGAGCACATACCCTCCTAATACGTAAACCAGGCAGAGCCCTGCGTGACAAAACAGCGTGTCTGGATGCAATAGTCCTGTTGGCATTTCCGTGGCATTTGGCTGTGCATAATATCCGATGAAGAACATAACAAATGGGCCAGCCGATCTCACTAATCTTCCATAGATATGCAGTGAATCACAAACGTTGGATCGCTTTCTAACACAGGGCAGCATCAGAACGAAGGCGCCTCGTTTCATTGAGATTGATTTTCTTCTTATGTCGAGAGTATTTGACCTTAACACCCTTGTGTGTTCTGGCCGTGCCAGTATAATGTGTGAGAAACTTTTCTGCCATTTAAATCTCTAGAGCATTTGGTTACACAAAAAATAAAAATTTAGTCCACAGTGACCAAATTCACGTTTTGATGCATGTGTGACATAAACACTAATAGCACAAGGAATTTTCATTCAAATCAAAGCAATACTTTCTAAAAAGCATCATGGAGCTTTGAATATTATTTTGCCTCATGCCATATTTCTGCCAATATAGTGTTGAACTAATGGTCTAAGTTCTGAAATACATAATAAACAAAGCATATTTATGTCTGAGATGGGTCTGATCAGTCTCAGTCTGATAAATGACTCTCCAGGCGGTTTTAAAACTTAAATCAGAGCAGCAACATCAAACACAATCGCTAAATGAAGTTGGAGACAACTTTTAAAGAGTCCAGCATTGAAAAATATAAAGTTAAAAACTAGCTGCGGGGCAGGACTCTTCAGGTGAGAGCCATGGTGGCTATCAGTGCATGGCATTACCAAGCCCCATCAATCAAACATCAGTGAATTAGGTTAATTAGCCTAACTTTGGACCCCGGTGGATATAGGGCGACCTGTGTCATAAAGCAGGGCAGTTTCGCTTGACTCATTTGTTGGTTTCTGCTCACACTTTGAAGTGGGATACGTGACTGCACCAAAGTGACCCGGGAGGCTTTGCTATTTGTAGTGTTTTGTTGCAGTCATTCTTATGTATCTGGAGTGTAACTTTCTGTAGACACTGTCACAACCTTGATGACCTACTTCCACAGATGACTGGTAAAAGACTGAGAAACCGATTTTTAACAGACTTCTAGTTTTAAAAACTATATTGGTAATGTAGATATAACTGGCCTTCACAATATAAACACAGGGACTGCAGAGTGAAAAGCTGGATTTAATGTCAGAATAAAAATAATCCCAATTATCATTCCTACACTTGCTAATAATCAATAGCATATCATGTACACCACATCTGAAGAGATTCATGCTTGTTAAATGCCTGTTAATGAAAGCTCTGTCATAACTCTAACCCTACCTGCGAAGGTCCTTGACAGTTACCCAAAAACTGCACAGCCAGTGCACGAGGGGTCATTAAATGGTTTGGTGAGTATGGACATAATGTAAACCATAAGCTATGGCCTTCCCAGTCTCCAGATCTCAACCCAGTTGAACACTGTAGCACGCCGATGTGCTTGGCTCAGGAATAATCGGCACTTCTGGGTTCAACGGCTCTTTATTTTACTGTACAAAGTAACAAACAAAAACAGTCTTCAGGGATTCCGTCACGGGTTCACCCCAAATAAAACTAACTAAAATAACAAACCAAACAAAGCACCGAACTTCTCTTTCTTCTGCCTCCGTTTACTTCTCTTTTTTACTTCTCCTCCCTGGATGCCGTTCTCCCGCCCGGCTTCTCTCCCGACTTCCAGCACCTACGGAGGGATCGCAGGCTATTAAATTATGTTCATAATTACCACAATCCTCAGCCGGTGCTGGTGGGCGTGCCCGAACCTCTCCTGCATGTGTTCTTGAGACGGATGCGTGGCAGAAACACCATGGGATAGTTTGGACAGCCCTCTCCACCACCTTCATCATAACACCAAATGTGTGTTGCATCCCTCCTGTAGAGTTGCAGAGACTCGTAGAATCCATGCCAAGGCGCATTGAATCTGTTCTGGCAGCTCGTGGTGACCCAACACCTTACTGAGACACTTTATACAAGGTGTTGTATATACAGTATATATATTATATATCATGAATCGTCAATATATATATATATATATATACAGTGCACAGCATAAATGAGTACACCCCCTTTGAAAATTAAGACTTTTATCCATTTCTCAGTGAATATGAG